>BPLR01020063.1:0-86721 GCA_021605095.1 Caerostris extrusa
TTCTTAACATGGCCAATTTATATATTTTTTGTGTAAAAGAATATGTTATAAGCAATAGGTGGAACACAATGGAAGACATCTGGTACAATAAAAGTACATGAATGAAAAAGTGCATACAGAACTGTTAACAATACCAATAAAAGGAAGAAGTGGCATAATACATATAATAATGTACACAATGGTTCTATATCAATGCAAGGCACAATAAAAAATGAAATCAGACTACAACTGCAATGACAACATACTACATGCATGTAAAAAATATAAAAAATAAAAGTTTTTTATTTATTGCTATATTGTGTCAAAACATCTCACACACGCCGTGGCCTCCACCTTATTGATGTAACAATGTAATAAAAGTAAAATTTCTGTAAATGTTTTATAGTAGACAAACAAACATATATCATAACTATATGTAATATGTCAACAGGTGGAATAATAATAATAAGTAAAAAATATCAAGGTAAGGAAAAGTCAATATATGTGCAGTTTCAAAAAAAAAAAAAGCTTCATAGCAAAAAAAAAAAATATGTAAGTATATCAAAAAAATAACATAAAAAAAATAATGCAAATTTACAATAAAATATCATAATATACACAACATACAGAAAACTGTTGTATATATATATAATAAAAGTAAAATAATAGAATCTTTTCACAGATCTAAACTATCACGCGCCACCTTCATCACGAATGTATTTACAAAATATCGGGCCACCTTACAGATCAACACTTCAATAAGGGCGCCGGGCCACCCACTGACTCCAGCCGCCCGCAATGCGTTCCACACCGCCTCATGCACTTTAACTATTGTATGCACCAATTTTACTGACTCTCTTTTAACAAAGGTGTTTTTCCACCAAAAAGGATAATGTGGCTCATGCTGTGAAGAATCAAGCAACCTTCTAACACAAGCCGCTGCATCATACCTTGCTTGAGGTCACTCATGACACACAGCACCTTTGCTGACTCAGTCGCTTCTCATACGCTTCTGTGTTCCAAATGAGACACCCAAGCCTTCTCATGCTTCAAATTCCACTGTTTCCATGCTTCACACCTTACATGATCACTGCTGGGCACATTCTGAATCTTACTGAACATCATTGGGCGTTTTCATGAATCTTGGCCATTCTTTAATTATTAAGGTCAAGTGAATCTTTACGATCGGGCCCATTAAGGCCGCAGCCCCAGCATCAAACAGCGGCTGCCAAATTCCATTGATCAGGCTGTCATACGCTAAAGTTCTTAAATATTCCGGAAGCTGTTTTACATTAAGCAATTTTTCTTGATTTAGTTGTTTATATTAAGCTACCTTAAGATTTAGTTTTTATGTTAAGCAATTTTATTGATTTAATTATTATTAAGGCTAATGAATTTTACGATTTAATTATTAAGGCTGAAATACGAATTTTAATGAATTTTAAGATTTAATTATTAAGACTAAAGAAGCTGAATTTTAATATTTAGTTGTTTACATTTTGCAATTTTCAAAAATGATTTGAAGTTTTTACATTAAGCAATTTTACGGTTTAGTTGTTTATATTAAGCAATTTTAAGATTTAGTTTCTTATGTTAAGCAATTTTAAGATTTAGTTTCTTATGTTACAATTTTACGATTTAATTATTAAGGCTAATGAATTATGATTTAATTATTAAGGCTAAGCAATTTTTTACGATTTAATTATTACATAGGCTAATGAATTTTAAGATTTAATTATTAAGACTGAGGAATTTTAATATTTAGTTGTTTACATTAAGCAATTTTACGATTTAGTTGTTTACATTAAGCAATTTTATTGATTTAGTTGTTTATATTGCCAATTTTACGATTTAGTTGTTTATATTAAGCAATTTAAGATTTAGTTGCTTATGTTAAGCAATTTTACGACTTAATTATAAAGGCAAATGAATTTTACGATTTAATTATTAAGGCTAAGGAATTTTACGATTTAATTATTAAGACTAAGGAATTTACGATTTAGTTGTTTACATTAAGCAATTTTACGATTTAGTTGTTTATATTAAGCAATTTTAAGATTTAGTTGCTTATGTTAAGCAATTTTACGACTTAATTATAAAGGCAAATGAATTTTACGATTTAATTATTAAGGCTAAGGAATTTTACGATTTAATTATTAAGACTAAGGAATTTTACGATTTAGTTGTTTATATTAAGCAATTTTACGATTTAGTTATTTATAATAAGGAATTTTACGATTTAGTTGGTTATACTAAGGAATTTTACGATTTAGTTGTTCATACTTAAGGAATTATTATTATTATTCCTTATTTTAATATTATTCTATCATTTTAATATCTTATATCTTTTAGTAGTATTATTTATTCTTATTATAAGCTGTAGATGCTAAGAAAGTTGAAGATTCAATCTCACACGTCAAATTTGGAACTGGGCCTTTTAGTTTGGAAAAAACTAACTTGCAATGACAAGCTACTTCGAACCATATTAAAATTAATGAAGGAATGGTTAAACACCACACACAAAAAACCGGTTTAAAAACTTGACAATATGAATAAGAACTGATTGATCAGAATTTGACATATGTCTGAAGAAATATCTCAGAGTATTAGATGACTACAAATTATTGAATTACAATCAGAAATTTTAATCACTTTTATGCCGAATAGATTGAATGAAGTGACAGGATCATCATTCATCTTATGAACATTGAATTTAGCTGTGTGTGTCAGTAGTATGTCTTACAATCCTGTCAGGCAGTTGAACCTAATTTTTTTTTTTTTCAATTTAATCCTAAAAATTGATTAGAAAAGCTAATTTTTAAAAATCAGAAACGTAACATAAAAACAGTTAACCACTAATTAGTAGCAGTTAGTATGCTCAGACTTGCCAGACCGCCGCTGTATAGTTTGCCGAGTAGATAAAAACGAAGAATAGTAAAAGTCCATGAATACCTGTTATGCATACGAAGTTCAACTACGTGAATATTAATATGCATATTTTTTTATCTCATGAATTTCGAGATAACACATATTCTGTGATTCCTCGGGGTTTTTAATATTACGTTATAAATGAATGTAGTTTTTTGGTGATTAAATATTTATTTTTCTACAACGGAGAAAGCAGAAATAAAAATTTTAGACAGAAAGAAAATTATTTCATTATATATATTTTTTACCTATATCATTTATTAGTGAATGCTAAGTAAAATGACAAAATTTTACATCAAGTCAACACAAAATTTAGTTTAAAGATTAATTAAATTTAATTTTACATTAAGATACCATAAAAGAAAATATATTTCAAACAATAAATGCCATCATTTCATTTTAATAGGCAAATGATTAATTAATGAGAAACGCGCTTAAAATTTTACTATCTGTATCCAATTAATTTTGTTAAATATGTCACACGCTTTTCATAAAATATTATTTATTTATTATTATTTATTATAAAATAATATATTATATTTAGAAAATGCAAAATATTTTTTTTTTCAAAATAATTAAAAATAAAAATAATAAATTAAGAATTTGTGGCAACAAATGGTTTTTTTAACTACGATTTTTTTGTCACAAATATGAAAAACTAATTGTATTAAATTTTTTTTTTAGAAGTGCAGTATTTTGTTTTCTTTAAAAGTGATGACTGACTTTAGAAAAATTAGCCAATGAACTTTTAGTTAGATATTAATGTCCTATTTTAATATTTACGAAAATTTAGTTCAATGTTTATAACCATAAACAGTTTATCATCATGTTTTCTTATAAATTTTTTTCAACATTCTTTTATCGAAAACGAGACCAATAAATGCAACTTTTCCATCAATGAAAACGATAACAGGAAAGTTTAAATGCCCAGTGTTTGAATAAATTGATTTATACTACTTCAAAATAAATTGTTTCCTATATCAATAATTATTCAGTCGTATGCAACACAATACAAATTACAACGTATCCGATACCATACGAATACTAAGCACATTCATCAGCACTAACTCATATTAAGTATTAGTTAGTGTGAAATAGGACAATGTTGACTTTCTTTACGTAATGCGAGCTGTAATTATTGATTTAAAATATATGTTTAGTATTCCACAAGGTTAGAGTTCACTCATTTTTCATGATGTGTAGTATCTCACTTGGAGTTGCTCTTAAAAGTCCTTCCAGAATCCATTAATATCGTCCTTCATTTCATTCATTCATGAAGTACGATGTCTCCTGGTATGAAATAAGTAAAATTTTTCTGACATGATAAAAATGCCACTTTCGGAGTAAGCAATAAATGTAAAATAGGACAAAAAAAAATTCTGTATATATTGTAAGCTGTATGATTAAGCATTAGGAGAGATAAAGCATTCGAATTTCATAAATAATGTATTTAATTAAAGAGTTAATTTGATAGATTAATTAATGAAATATTATATTAATAATATCATTCCATCCTTTTCCATCTAGATTACCTTATTTTTGAAAATTTTGATTATTACTAGGATTTTTTTTTCTATTTTATTGATTTGCAATATAAGCATGTAGACAGTATTTCAAGCAAAGGATAATTTGAAGGTTGGAAATTAATAAATTTTTGGCAATATAACATGAAATAATTTCTGAAATTTCTCCCAGAATGTAGTACTACAATCCCCTCTTTCATTCATGTAGGTTTGGTGTATCAAGTATCCACTGATGTAAAATGAGTGCATTTGCTGCAGATGTGATAAAATTCCTGTAACGATAATAAACGCTAGTTTGCATAAAAAAAACAATAATTTGATTACTGCAGGTAACATGCTTTAGAAGTAATGGTTTGATAGCTAATTATAGCACAGAGCTTCCCTTTTGCAATTGAACATTTGAAGCTTATTTGGTACAAATATCACTAAATGTCTTCCAACGATGCATTACTAATTTCATACCTTATGAGTGTAATGCAAAAGCTAATTTATGGTGTAAAGCAAGTAAACTCGTTGGACATGTGACAATATACTTCATATGACATAGACTTCAATTTTAACTGCTTAGCACAAGTATTCCACATATCACATAGCCTTGTTCACTTCTTCCCTACATATAGAAAAACATGTTCCCACACCTATATTTTTTTACACAAACGTTTTTTGAGACAAACACTGATATAAAGCAAGTTAAAGTCTAACGAAAAAAATTTTACGATCTCATTTAAAGAATCTCAAACGTGATAGAACTAAATGTATGTACATATGAATAGTTATGAATAAAATATTTTGATATTTTTAGATAGTATTAGTGTAAAATTTTATTTAAATTCATAGAGTCTATAAGAAACAAAATCACTGAATTATTTATGTACGCATAGCCACTGTCAAGGATGTGCAGTTTATAAATGTTTATTCTTCACTCAGATAACATGGAGTGAAAACGAATCACCTTATTACTCAAAAAAGGATACTTAGAAGTTAAGCATGTTTTCTACCATTGTATGCAAGTAAGAATAGCAAACATTATAATAACATAGAGAAATGTTCTTTAGGAGAACTTTCATTTTAATTTGTCAAGATTACGATGGTATTAGTATCCAATAATGAATTTGCATCTAAGAAATTCAAATGGTAATACAAATATGATATAAATAAGACTATACAAATATGTTCTTTCTTTAGGAATACAAATATGACTTTGTGTACACAAATATGACCTTCTTCGGGAATACAAATATGACCTTCTTTGGGAATGCAAATATGCCATGCAAATAATATTTTAGGAATACAAATATGACCATGCAAATATGACTTTCTTTGTGTATACAAATATGACCATGCAAATTTGACCTTCTTCAGGAATACAAATATGACCATACAAAATATGACCTTCTTTGGGAACACAAATATGGCTATGCAAATATTACTTTTGGGAATACGGATATGACTATACAAATATTACCTTTTGGGAATACAAATATGGCCTTGCAAATATGACCTTCTTTGGGAATACAAATATGACTATACGAATATGATCTTCTTTGGAAATGCAAATATGACTTTCTTAGGAAATACAAATATGACCAAGCCATTATAGAAGAAAATCATTTATTTCAAATAATAGTTATTACAATTAAACTTTTCGACTGAATGAATTGAGCTAATGCAATTTTTTTTAGTTATTAAACATATTCTTAATTAAGTCTATTTAACAAAAAAACAATGTGTGGAAACGAAAAAATTATGTGAAATTATTTGGAATGCATGTATTAATCTATATATATTCAGCATATATCAGGGTTGGACAGCTGCAAAAAATTCTGAAGCCTCCTTTCAAGAAGGAAAAATTGAAAGTGCAATTGTTTTTATTGAATAGAATTTAACAGAGGTAATGAGAACGGTTTAATCAAGTCTTTACACAAACATCTCGCAGTTAACTATTAAAAAGACTATTTGTAAAGTAGTTACAAGCGAAGTTAATTTTAAAATTTTTCTTTATGAAATTAGAAGAATATATTTTTTTTTTCTGTATTTTTTAGGTTTTGAATATTTTTTTTTTTAACAAGAATTGAAATAAAATTATTACTTTTGAACATGTAATGTACTTTTAATGTAACATGTAACATTAAAATTACATGTGATTAACATTGTATTATGTCATTACACATGCAAATTACATTTTAATTAGCATGTAATATTAACGTAACATGTATTTTTGACCATACCTGCTGTAATTTATCATATTTCCTATATACACTTGTATTTGTATTTGAAACCACGCTATGGCCCCCTCTATCATAAATGTATATGTTTATATATTCATATATGCATATGAAGTTTGAACTTATAGTTATATTTATTCTCAGGATAAGCTTACAATTAAATAATTATTAAACCATTTGTCATTCGAGTCCTGACAGAGTGCCTTGGGTCTTACATGTGATCGTTTCTAACATCATTTTACCCCTTTTGTTGTCCCTTTAATTATTACAATGATTTTACGCCATCTATCAGACTGAATGGACCATCTTATAGATTTTTTTTCAATACATAGATAATCAAATGAAACCTGATGCCAAGTAATACGGTGAAAGAATTAAATAATACCCTTTAAATGTTGTCTTGTATATCTTTTTATCGATCCCTTTATCCAAATCAACCTATAACAACGTTATATCGATGACTTTGGTGACCAATGCAGCAACCCTTAGGAGAAAATAGATTGTGGATAAGAGAATACCTTGTTCTGGAAATCTTTTTTGGGAAGCGGAAATAAAACACCTTTCGTGGACCAATAAGAAGTCCAATCACCTTGACTCCTTTTTCTATGAAGTAGTTTATCCGACTCTAATTCAAATGGAAGCGCTATCATTATCATTATTACAAAGCAACGTAATTTGAAAATATCGACGTATATAAATGAATTTACAAATAGATTATTAAAATCACGAATAAGACATTAAATACGTTTGGACCACAACAGAATAAAAACACTATTTAAGAATCATTTTTTTTTTAAATATTTGCGATATAATTAGTCATTACAATTATTCACGATAATTTACATTCTTTTTATGAACAAAATTATCACCAAGTCAATAAGAATTCAGGAATATTGAAATACTTCAATGCATCAACAAGTAATTTTCAGAACTAAATTAACTAACAAAATATGTTCTTACATATTTTTAATTTCTAACTTAATGTTTAGCATTACTATTTTTTCTTTATAAATCTAAATATATTTCAAATATTTAATCGAGTGTATTTTTCAATACCTTTTACATATCCCAATTTGAAAATCTTCAAAAGCGTTTTTTTTTATTTCTGAAATAAATTTCATTTATTCGCATTCTATATACAAATAGTTTGAAACTAAAAATTCACGCAACAAATGTAACTAATTCATGAAATTATGCATGAATTCGTTAACTCATAAAATATATTTAACTATTTTAAGTTATTTATAATAATTCAGTTAGATCAGGGAATAAGAAACTTTAGATAAAAAAAAAAAACCAGATCTGAATAAATAAATCAAATTTAAAAAATAATAAGACATTCCTTCTATTAACAAAAAATGTACATATTTTCTTCTTGTTAACTTCTTTAAAAATAATTTAACATTTAATAAAGTTAAATAAGAAATACAGAAAAGAAATATAACGAGAGACACGACAAATAAAGCTGTGTACAAAAAAGATTTCCTGCCTCCTTACTAACAAACTATGATTTAAAAAAATAAGTTTACAACATTGAAAACCTTTCAAAGAAATATCTTCTTTATTTTTAAAAGCTAATTTTTTTCTTTAACGAACAAAAGCCATCACCACATAAATAACAATTCAGCAATATTGAGATACTTTAATGTGTCCAACAAGAAATAGTTAGAGTGAAATTAACCAATATAATATGTTCTTACATATTTTTAAATCTTTTCTAAGTTTACTTTTAGCAACACTTATTATTTTTTTTTTTTTTTGATAAATCTAACTATATTTCAAAGATTTAATCGAGTATAATTTTCAGTGCCTTTCACATATCTTATTTGAAATTCTTTAAAGGCATTTTTTTTATTTCTGAATTATTTATTCTTATAATCTAAATTTATTTCAAAAGATTTAATCGGGTATATTTTTAAGTGACTTTTACATATTTCATTGGAAAATCGCTAAAAGCGTTTTTTTTCTATTTCTGAAATAAATTTAATTTATTCACATTAATTTGGAATATATTAGTTCGTGGAACAATTGTAACGAATTCATGCATAATCTTATGTTCAATTTAAATTAGTTAACCTTTTATATTATATTTAACTATTCCAGGTTATTTACAATAATTTAATTAGATAAAAAAAAATAAGAAATTTTAAACTTTTAGCTAAAATTAACAAATCTGAGTAAATAAATCAAATTTTAAAAATAATAAGACGTTCTGTCTATTTACAAAAAAAAAATATTTTTCTTCTTGTCAACTTCTTTAAAAATGAGTTAACATTTAATGAAGTTAAATACAAGAAACAGAAAGAAAATATAAAGAGAAACACAGGCAAAAAAATTTCCTTCCTCTTTACTAACAAACTACGATTTAAAAATAAATTTCTAGCAATGGTAAACTCCCAAAGTAATATCTTCTTTATTTTTAAAAGCTCATTTACTTTCTTTTAATGAACAAAAGTATTACCACGTGAATAGCAATTCAGCAATATTAAAATACAAGGCATCGTTAATTAGTTCAATCGTTAATTTCAGCAATATTGAAATGCAAAGATTATACAACAGGCAATTGTTAGAACTAAATTAACCAGCAAAAATATGTTCTTACACATTTTAAGTTTGCTTTTAACAACATTGTTTTTTTTATAAATCAAACACATTTCAAAGATTTAATTGAGTATAATTATAAGTACCTCATACATATACCATTTGAAAATCTTTAAAATCATTTCTCTCTTTATTTCTGAAATAAATTTCATTTATTCTCATTGATTTAAATATATTTTGAAACTAAAAGTTTGTGGAGCAGTTGTAACGCATTCATGCCTAATTCCATGAATTAGTTAACCCATACATTACATTTAACTATTTCAGGTTATTTACAATAATTCAATTAGTTCAAGGTGTAAGAAACGTTCAATTTTTGGGAAAACAACAGATCTGATTAACAATTCTCATTTACAAAATATACGTATACTTTCTTCTTGTTAACTTCTTTAATAATGATTTAACATTTAATAAAGTTAAATAAAAGAAACAGAGAGAAACATAACGAGAAAACACAGGCAAAAAAGATTTTCCCTACCTCCTTACTAACAAACTACGATTTAAAAAATACCTTTCCAGCAAATGGAAACCTTCCCAAAGAAATATCTTCTTTATTTTTAAAAGCATGGTGCAAGTTCGCTGTGGGCGGTCAATTAAAAGTGCGTTCATTACTGCTACAATCAGGTAAAACCCAGAGTCAGCTAATTAACATAAAATACGGATGTTTTTCCTACAGAAATAATGAAGGCACCCGACTGATTCCCGCAAACTTTTGTATATGGTGGAGTAAGGAATTTAAGGGTTAAAATAGCCGAATTATTAAATAGTTGTATTATTAATAGTACACTAACTGCAATTTATTTTGATTGTATATACTTATTGCACTTTTAATATTTCATAGTTATTGAATCCAAAAACAGATTTCAATCAAGTACTATAGTAATATAATATAGGAAAAACTTGATCAGATGGATATAATGCTTTTTTTTTCTCTTTGGAATGATATAATTTCAAAATTATTAATCTATAATGTTGGGCGGAGTCTGATGCCTGAGTGACTAGTGCTCTGGTACTCGGTGCCCCAGGTTTCAGGTTCGAGACCTGTGATGCCAGTCCCAGTCTAGTGTGATTGTAGAGTTGGGCTGACAACCCTGCTCCGTAAAAAGAAAGCGTCTCATGTCTCGAAATCAGGTAGTAAACAGACCACCTTGGCCCACTAGGGGCTATTGTGCCAATGATGATGATAATGTTGTACAAAGTTATTTTCATTTTGTTAAATATAATTTTGTCATATAATTTATTTTATTCAATATTTAGAAAAGCAAATAATTTTTTGACATAATTTCATTGGGTTTTATATAATACTTTGTCCTTTCATGACAAGCTTTCATATTTCTTAACTATTCTATAGTGAGACGCTGAAACAGACGTGTAATTTAGCTTCTAAATTGAAATTGTTCTAAAGTATTACTTATTAAAAAGTATAGCTACTTTTTAAAATTTAATGTCGGAGAACTATTTATAAACTTCTATAATAATAACTCAGAAATAATTTTGTTTAGAAATGCTTTTTTTTTTTTTTTATTAACATGGTTTTGTATATCGTTAGTATAAATTGAATGAAAGAAAGCTTTGAAGTAATACTATTTCCTGCAACCAGACATCGTCAACCATTTTTGTGTAAGTATTTCCAAAACCAAAAGTTCGGTAGTGAAAAATAAAATTCATTAATTAAGTTAATACCCATTATTTTCCACGTTAACTGGAAAAAATATATTGTAAAGATAACATAACGTAACATAAAGCAAAACAAAATCCATACTTATAAATGACTAATTATTGAGAATTCTAAAATGCATGCGCGCATAGCATGGATTTATGATAGGACACTTAGATAAACTATGATTACATTACAAAGATTTACATAAGAGTTATATTACTATGACTATATTACTTATGATTAGATAAAGAAAGAGTTACGGTGTCTCAATCCCAAAGGCAACAGTGTATCATGTACTATGTGTTTAATCACTAGTCACAATCATTATCAATAGATTGTTACTTAATATGCATTGGTAATTATTGACATCATAATACTATGTTTATTCAACATTTTCTACATTTCAATCATTTCTAAACGTCCTTATTATGCACTAAGTAAACAAGATTGAAGTTGACGAAATATATTTGCCTAGTCATCTGCTGTGATTGAGTCTGAGCTTTATTGAAGTATGATAAATCCACACAATTTCTCAAGTGACATTCACACGCACTATTTACTGCTAGATAGATTGTGGGCCATAATATTAAATTGGCTTCGATTTCAATCGGAGAAAGTACATTTGAACTTAAGCATTTTGCAGATTTCTGTACAACAACAGCTAAATAATGTCACCACACTTTCTTAATACCAATTCTATAATTATTTTTTTGAAAGTTATATAAAAGATTGATATAAAAACGAATTTAATTTGTTATTAATAGTGAAAGATTGCAGCATTTGTAAAAGTATTGCATGAATAGATTTTCTAATGTTTTACTAAATATTACAACATTTCAGCTGAAATTTGAAAATTTCATATTATGCTACTGTGCCCCAAAAGTAAGACCAATTTTTTTTTCAAAAGCTCGTTATTTATTCTTCCAAATTCATTTCATTGCCTTCAAAGTAATCCCCTCCGGACACAATGCACTTATGCCAACTTTTTCCCAATCCTCAATGCATGATAAAAAGTCATTGGCAAGGATGGCCTTCAAAGCGCGCGGCAATTCACGTTGAATCTCTTCAATCGATACAAAACGGTGCCCAAGGAATGGTTTTTGAGTTTAGGAAATAGAAGTCACACGGTGTGAATACCGTGGTTGTGGAACGATATAGGTATCATTTTTTGCGAAAAAGTCACAAAGAATCAATGCAGTGTGAGCTGGCGCATTCAGTGTTTTTAGGTACCAATCGAGATTTTACGCCTTTGAGGCCCAAAATGGAATTGACCGATCCTTTAGAAATTCCAACATCTTCAGCAAGGTCTTTAATTGTAAATCGACGGTTTTGCAAGCTCCAAATCTTTAATTTTTGGACGTGAGCTTCGTTGGTTGAGGTTGACGGTCGACTGTTTATACCACTTGTAAACATTTCTTTCCGATATATGAATACTCACCGAATGCCTTCCGCAACAATCTGAACGTTTCCGCAAACAAAATTTAATGCAAGTTCCTTGCTCAATGAATTCAAACATTTCAAAATTGCCAGAATCAGTTTTAGCATCTCACAAAACCAAGCGTAACTCAAACACTAATGAATATTTTGACGTGAAATTTCACACATATGTCAAGACCCGTACCAGTAATCTAAAAAGGAAAAAAAATTGAAATTCCATAAGCCCCGGGAATATTAAATTGAAGATTGGTTTTACTTTTTGGACACAGTAGTAATGAGCTGCAACAGTTTTGAAATGGGGAAATTTTCAATTTGACAGCCAGGAAAATCGTTAATTTTTATCTCAACCAATCTTCATTTAGTTTTAAACACACGGAAATCCTCCATTAAAATTTAATTTATAACTTTCCATGCTTTTAAAATAAAGCTTGGATAAATCATTAAAATTTTAATTGTTAAAGCAAGTCATTATCTTTAATTGGGAAAATGTTCTATTTCATTTTAATAGTTAAAAGTACATAAAATTTATTTAAATAACAGTTAATAAGAAAAGCCCAATTATATTAACATAAACAGGAAAATTTATTATCAATTAAATTCAAACAGCTACTTAATATTCTTTTAAAATTTATAAAATAAAATTTTAACGCTCGTCTCCATTAGTATAAGCTACATTTCTAATATGCATGTGGTATACTATATCACCATTAACTCTAAATTGGCTGACCTAAAAAATTTATGCCATACATTAATATTTTTAATGATATTTTTAGAAAGTAATTATTTGAGATCGTTCTTTGCTTACAAATATAATTTCAGAGAAAAAAACTGAAAATTTTTTTTTTTCCAATTAATTTTAAATATGCAGTAAGAAATTTCAAAATGAGTATATGATATTGAGAAGTTGAAATTCTCAAATTTAAACAATCCATTAAATAATATATTGTTTAGTGCAAAGTTTAATTTGACTATTATCTATTCATTTCAAGTGCAAGTTAGAAATATTAATTCTTGATATTAAATTAAAAGAAAAATTTTTTTCTTCAGGATTTTCTTTATAAATCAGATAACTGTTTTAAAGGAAAAACTAAAAGAAAGGTCTACACCTACACAATTTACAGTAGTAAATTCACATGCCATTCTCGCTTTCAAATGCGGAATGCTTTCATCTAAGTGATTTGCTCATAGAATGGCCGAGATATAGCGGATCCAGACACCATAAAGTGTATGTAATGGGAGAGGGAGGGAAGGTGCACATTTCGCCACCAATTTTGAGAGAACATCACTAGTGATATTTTCTGAAAATTAGCAGAAAATTAGCTTTCTACCTGGAATTTTTCGAATCTTCTTAACCTACAAGCACCAAACTAGGAAGTTTTCGAAATTGGACAAGCGGTACAGAACCGAATGTTTCCATGTTTATGCTAGAGATAAGTTCGATAAATATCTTAGCTGGAATGTCCGTCTGTTGACGTCGAAAAGAGTTAACATAACTGTAAATGCCACATTTAAAGGTGTTCCTTTAAAAATACGGTAGCACAATTTCATCCATACCATTCTTTAAACTGAAGGAACAGCTTGAATCTATACACAAAGTTGTTGTGTGGTGTAATAGCAATAAAAGTTCTGAATTCCAACACTCCAATTTCTTCAATCGTTATATAATATTAATAAAACTTTTAGATGGCATTTAGTTCATATAATTAAAATAAAAACTATTACCTCATGAATTATGATCAAAAATGGTAAATACCCATTTAATACATTATTATCTATAAGAGCTTTTCTTATGGCATGTTTTATCACGTACGGCATTAGACTCTAATAAGAAACTCAAGTGCCCCTTTTAAAGATCCAGCAACATTCCTCACTGGTATATACGGGTTGAAAGAAGACGAAGTTTACTGCTGAATACTGCCGATACTTTAGTCTAAGTCATTTGCTCATAGAAATGTCGAGATATAGCTGATCCAGACACCATAAAGTGTATGTAAGGGGGAGGGAGGGAAGGGGAAATGCTTCTGGCACATTTTGCCACCAATTTTGAGAGAACATCACTAGTGATATTTTCTGAAAATTAGCACACCCACTTCTATGCGCGCAACGTTAAGACGAATTTACCGTACCTCCCCACGCATGGCCTTGAAAACTTTCTACCAGGAATTTTTCAAATCCCCTTAACCTACAAGCACCAGGCTAGAAAGTTTTCGAAATTGGACAGGAACCGAATGTTTATTAGGGATAGTTTCGATAAATATCTTAGCTGGAATGTCCGCCTGTTGGCGTCAAAACGGAGTTAACATAACTGTAAATGCCACATTTAAGGGTGTTCCTTTAAAATTATGGTGCCACACTTTCTCCCATATCATTCTTTAAACTTAAGGAACAACTTTAGATGCTAGTATTAAAATAATTCTTGCATACTTACTTACATATTTAATAAAATTTCTTTCTTACTTTTAAAATAATGTATTAATATTAATTTATATTAATACATTATTTTTAAATAAGTAAGAAAAAAATTTTAAGTATCTAAGTAAGTATGCAAGTATTATTTTAAGTAAATAAGTATGTAAGTATAAATTTATATTAATTAATATTAATTTTACTTTACTTACTTTAAAATTTACTTACTTGCATATTTTTATACATATTTACTTTACTTACTTAATAGACACTTAGTTGTTGTGCAGTGTAATATTAATAATAGTTCTGAAATCCTACAGTATAATCAATAATATATAAACAATAGCCTTTTAACCTTTTAGATTGCATTTAGTTCATATAATTACAAGAAAATAAACCAGATTATACCTCATGAATTATGATCAAAAAAGGTAAATAACTATTTAATACATGACTATCTATAAAAGCATTTCTTATAGCGTGTTTTATCACATACGACATTGGACTCTAATAAGAAACTCAAGTGCCAATTTTAAAGATCAGCAACATTCCCGCACTGGTATATACGCGTTGAAAGAAGGCGGAAGTTTACTGCTGAATGTAATGCGTTCAACAGTTAATCGATAGCAAAAAAGGATTTTAAGATCAGTTTTATGGGGCTCTGAAAACTTAGAAGTAGCCATATAGCCTGCAGTTTATGGTTTAATTAGCTATTTTACTCTGTTGGCTGTAATATACAAGGAATATACTTATAAAGGGGATGTTCGCATTTTTTTTTCTTAAAAAAGAAACCAAAAATGGAATTGATTAATAATAATACTTATATTTAATATTATTAAATCAGGGAAAATTATGAGGTTGTTATTTATCCAGTCTTTAGCCAAATAAATTTTTTTTTGTTGCATTATTTATGAAATACAGCAACGTTTCTCACCCTTCAATGTCACCTAATTTTCATCGTCATTGCTAATAATGTATACAATCACCAATAACAATGTAAACAATACCAATAACAGTTTACAATCACCAATATTTTATACAATCATCAATAACAATGCATACAATTACCAATAACAATGTATACAATGTATACAGTCACCGATAAAAATGTATACAGTCATCGATAATAACGTATACAGTCATCGATAACAATGCATACAATCAGATTAAAGTTAACGTTAAAGCTGCACTGCGACTTTAATAACAAATTACCAAGAAAAAGCAAATTTATTGATAATCACCAATAACAATGTATACGATTACCAATAACAATGTACAGTCATCGATAACAATGTACAGTCATCGATAATAATGTATACAGTCATCGATAACAATGTATACAATCAGATTAAAGTTAACGTTAAAAGCTACACTGCGACTTTAATAACAAATTACCAAGAAAAAGCAAATTTATTGACAATCACCAATAACAATGTATACAGTCACCGATAACAATGTATACAGTCATCGATAATAACGTATACAGTCATCGATAACAATGCATACAATCACATTAAAGTTAACGTTAAAGCTACACTGCGACTTTAATAACAAATTTACCAAGAAAAAGCAAATTTATTGATATTCGGAAACACCGATCCGCTGCATTGACACTACCGAAATCGATGCCTTTATATTGCTCTTCTGACTTATGTCCATCGTTTCGGACACCATTCCGTGTCTTCGCGAGAAGTTCCGATTTATCGAACATAACGTCTGCAAGATGGCGACGTAAACTGGTATTAATGATGTATCTCGTTCAATTCTGGCCGATTTCAGTCGAGTCCATCCTTCTGGCGCTGTCGAATCTATCGTGAATGTGCTTATCGTGAATTCTGTAATTTGCGCGTTAACTGCTATTCATAGTATCAAATATTCGTGTCAGTAGATTTTTATTGAATCATGGATATATTTTAAGTGGGTTTAAGCAAGCATTCAGAATTAGTGTATAGTAACATTCAACAAGTACACAGATAAGCGTGGCCCCAAAAATAAAATCAGAAAATATTCTGAAAACTACTGAAAATTTGGGTTTACTGGTGCTGGAGTTAATGGAGAAAAAGGCATTTATGCAATTAGTTCAAATATTTTGGAACCAGCCAGACATGGAACAACATTTGTAGACGCTTCATAATGAATACGTTAATAAACCATGATAATTCTTCGAATTGAGATTAAAATCCTATTTAAAGCAAAAAATCGATTATTTAAAAAGTAATTTAGGAATACTAAATTACTGTTTGAATTTTTTGAGCAGATATGGATGGTGAGTTTATTTTTTTGTACTGAATACAAGAGCATTTCTTATATAATAAAACCACACATTTTCTTATATAATTTCTTATATATATTTTTTTATATATTTTCTTATATAACAAATTTTCAATCTCTTTGCGAAACCATATTTTCTATTGTGGCTTTTTTTTCGAGGATGAAATTAAATAAGCTAAACATTGAAAAAGAACCAGAGTGTATACATTTCTACTATTAATATTTTTTTCGAAAAACTTGGGTATTACTAATAATAATAAATTTTGTTGTTAATTGATTATTGAAAGTTTAGTATTAAATACAATGCGCAGTAATACGATCCCATTTATAAGTGGAGATACATAAGTATAAATGTGTAATTTTTTTCATGTCATATACTTTAAATGATATAATTTATTTTAATTATTAATATATTTTTATTATAAAATACACATTTCTCATAAATTAATAATTTTATTAATAATATTTTTTTAGATATGCTCGTGTCCCCATTTAGTGTTGTTATACATCAAATAGGGAATCGCTGCAATACAGTTAACATAAATTCATACGAATTTGCCGAAAGCGATTTCGCGCATGCGTATTATCTTAATTGTTTTCCGAATGCTAGAATTTCATTCGTCTCAAAAGTTACAAAGCTTCAACAGTGTTGTCATAATTCTATACAGAAGTGGTCAACAATTTTCAAAGATTCCCATCGATTGAAAACGAAGACAAAAATTCAAGAACATTTGTAGGTGAGTGATTTTAAGACATGTATGTATGAGAAGTCAATGAATTAATTAATTATGAATTACAATCGATAGTGAATGAAGAATTGGATGATCTTATAACACCAGCCTATTGTGAAAGCAGCCATAGTGGAAAAGATAAAGAACTTTACAAGTAATTAAACGAATTTTTAAAAACGCATACGCTTAATACCTAATTTTGCAATGTATGCTAAAACAAATGAAGAAAAAGAACACATTATGAGTGACATTAGAAACCTTGTGGACTTACAGCAAAATTTTTAATGATTGGCGCCATTTATTATCCCAAGTAAAAGTCGCTATTTTTTTTAAATAATGGCATATCATGTACCTACTTAATAATAAACATTCCTTAATTTAACATTTGACTGTTTTCTTTTTTTATATATAATACTATTTAAATCTGTATAATTTATATATATATTTCCAATTGAACTAGTATACTTAATAAATTTCTTTCATTGGAAACTTATTTTAGTATACAGAAAGCAGATGATAAACTATGTGCAAAATCAAAAAAGAATAGTTGTTGGTTTTATTAATGGTTCTAAACGAAACGTAAATCAACATATTGTCTGGACCTAAAATTTTCACTTTATATTGGGAATCTTTGGGAAATTAACCCCGATAAGAAATAATTCTTACGCTTTTTACTTACGCAAACAGTCTTAATGACAATATTTCAAGAATTTATTTTTACATTCATTACATTACCTTACAGTTTCTTTTCTGGATGTTGGAATACTTACTGTTTTAAAACACCATCGTAAATTTCTTTCGTTATTTTCAATTATTTAATTTTGCACATAATATATTTATATAGAAAGCCCTGGCGACTGCTGCGAAGTGTTATCATAAGCCAAATGGAATCAGTAATGGATAGTTAGAAGTCTTTTTACTTCGTTTCATAAATTTATTTATTTAAAGAAATGTGTATGTAAATTTTGTAATTCAGCTCCGGGTCATAACTGGTGTATCATATGGCTAAGCCATCTGCATTTTGAGATAAGGGTTGTAAAATATAAATCATTAAAAGTGCGTAGGTTTGGCAGATAATAAGGCATAGGAAATGAAAAAAACTGGCAGAATAAAGAGAAGAAGACAGGAAGATAAATGTTAAATCGTCGATTATAAAAACGGTATGAAAGCTGTTGTTTTGAGAAATTGCTTCAATGCAGAATTCGTAGGAGTTGAAGTGGTTCTCAAAGGGTCCGCCAAGGATATACCGGTGCCAGAGAGATATGTTCAGAAAGATAAGCTTCAGAAATTCAGAAAAGTAAGCTTCCCAGATATAAAAATAGATATAGGATTTTTTTTTGTCGGTTTTTCCATTCAAAGATAGTTTTCATTAAAAACTAACCTTTCTGGTTGATTTTTTTTTCTTCATATAAAATGTCGTAAAACAGCCACAATGCGCCGAAGAAGATTTTCGAGAAATTAAGACGATAACTTCCATGATGGACTACTAAGATTTAACATTTATCTTCTCGTGTTTTGCCAGTTTTTCATTTCCCATGCGTTATTACATGTATTATTACATTATTACGTTCTATGTAATTTTCAGTGATAAGATAATTTTCATTGCAGCATCTGAGAGACTCCACCATTTGTAAGTAGTGGTCTGTAGAGTTGGCCATCTGGACATACATTTTTGAGACGTTATAGCGGATACTTATTTGTTAGAAATTTGTATATCGTGTACTTGGAATTATTTGTAAGTTTTTAAATGTGCAGAAAGCTAGAGAACCATTAAAGTTAGTAATCACTGAATTGTGGATCTGAAAAACAAGAAATGAAGTTAAAGACCTGTTATTTCCCACTCAGATATATTTTTTTAAATAAAAGTCAGGAATATGAAACCTCTGAGGAAACAGAAATAATAAATCAATTTCAGTATTGACATTTCAGGGACTCATATGCGAAACAGGAGTTCTGATAGCTAGACAGTCTTTTTGTAAGTGTAAACTTAATTTATTAAGGTATATACAGGGGGTTATAATTTATGTTCCCCTTTCAAAATGCTGTAAAAAAGAACCACTTTTCACAATGAGTTCAAATTTCAACTGAAGATACTTGAAGAAGGAGGAAACGGTACGACATCAAAAATGAAACTTTTTTATTAATTGGCGTTTTGTAAGCGGCAAAAAAGAGAATATATTTTCAGTTGTCATATTTTGAATCGAAATTACGGCGTATTTAGCATGAGCTGCATATTAAACCAAACTGTAGTGTTTAATGTGCTTGATTGTTTCGGTTTTCCAATGGGAAAAATGACTTCGAGTCATACAACAGTTGTGACACTGATAGTGGAAAGCCCATCTACCACGGCAAATCATACCATCGGTGGAACTTTTTTTGACGCCATACCGTTTCATCTTCTTCATGTAACTTCAGTTCAAATTTAAACTCATTGTAACGAGTGGTTCTTTTTTTACAGCATTTTGAATGTGGAACTTAATTATATAATTACTCTGTAAAACATATATATATAATTGCATTAAGATGGATATCTATATACATATACGATGCACTTAATTTTAAGATACTTTTTGATTACGCGTTAATCAATCTCAATTGAAAGTTTTGTCATTTAATATGTTTGTCAAAAGAATTTCGTCGCTCTATATTTAACTCTAATTTGAAATAGATAAGCCCAATTATCTGAGACGTAAAGAATGACCTAAAGATATATTTAATATTGATAAATACCGAATACAAAGCATTAAACAGTATTATTTTAGAAGTAGATTTCTTCCTTTTAGTTTTATCACGTCAAATGCATTTAGTACAAATTAATCATAAATGTCCCATTGCATGTAGCATCTATTACATAGAGTGTATATATATATATATATATATATACATAAAGGTCATGGGATAACACTTTAGCAGGTGTTGCAGAGAGTTTCTTTGACAACTCTGAATAATTTCTCTAAAATTAGCTTCATACATATAAATAAATTGCATGTCATTTAACTCGCAAGCCTTGATAACTTTTTAGCAACCTAAATCTGCTCTTCTTGTTACACAGACGTCGCTTTTCACATTAAAAGAACATGCCGCGATATAATTTTGGCATAATGACAAATAGTTTCTATGGAAAAAAAAAATAGCGACGAAGTTTATTTCCTATGACATGTATATTAACCAATCATTTTAAATGTATGTGCATATCAGGAGTAGTGTAGTCTTTCATCTAGTGATAATTTCACACCTCTATTCTAATGAATATTTTGTATCAATATTAGGTGTTCAAAATAGCTCTTGAAACTGTGAGGACATGTTCTTTTTATGCAAGTAATAAGTTAACAATAGGTTTGGGCTTAATTTTTCTTTGAATTTTTATGCTTTCCTTTTCATCTTTGATCCTTATAAGTAATCTAATATAGCGAAACTTATATCAACCATACTAATCACATTCTTGTTGTTACTTATTTTAAAACATTTTTGTAAATAATTTGTTGACATAAATTTTGAACAAAAATAATTTTAATACCTAGCAGGCTTCTTATAAATCTCAATTTATTACAATAAAAATACTTAGAATCTAGTTTCAACATTTTTTTATTTATTTATTTTATACGAAGAGATTATTTAAATCATTATATCCTATTAAAATTAAAAATATTTAAAAAATATTAATTATATGTCAATAAATATTAAAAAATTATTGTGTAAAATTATTTTATTGATAATTTTCAATCATATAAAATAATTTTATTGAAAGACTTTAGCATGTTTTCTGATGCACATTATTAGTCTTTATTAGTAAAATAATTTAGATTATATGCAATGGTTTTAATTAAAATAGAGTGGTAATAGAATCTAGAAAGTTAATTATAATATAATCTACAAAAATATTTAATGCTAAACTATTTCGACATCATTTACTAACAATATTTTCATATTTATAATTTAATCTAGTTTTTCTTACCATATCTCAATTTATTATAATGAAAATCGTACTCAGAATCTAGTTTTAACAATTTTTATAAAGCTTTATACAAAAGAGATTAATACGCTATATATAAATATTAAATAAAATTTAAAAATATTAATTATTAATTAATAAGTATTTAAAAATATTAATTAAAATGATTTTAAATCATTCATAACGATTAATTATATAAAATAATTTTATTGAAACAATTTAGCATGTGTTTACATATACACATTATTAGTTTTTAATAAAATAATTTATATTTATTTAAAATAGACGCTAATAATATCTATAATGAAGTTATAAAATTAATTTACTCTAAACTATTTCGAAGCCGTTTATTAACATTGCTTTCATATTTTTAATTTCATCTAGTTTTCCTTACCATTTAACTTATTTGTGAATTTTTAATAATTTGAATAATTAGAATACATTATTTATTCGTTTTTCATATAAACCAGAGACAAAGACCCTTATTTTGAATATATTAAATAATGATTTTGCTCATTAAAAATATGACAGTAAGTAAATACTCCGTGCTTCATTTTGTCATGATTAAAATTTTGTATCTTAACTTCTTGCTGAGTTAAAAAATCGTTTCAATTGTTAGTTAAGTTTTTTTTATTTTCTCTGCCCGTATAATTCGCTTTTCAAATTTCTTTTGTAAACTTAATTAAAACATTTTTTTATTTAATTAAATTCCCCTTTCAGTTCATGCAACAAAATATTTAATTTACGAATGGTTAGAATTAAACGTCTTTCTAGAATTTGTGAAGCGTATATATTTATTAAATCATATTTATTAAAACTACAAAACATTAAAGATTTAATTTTCATATATATACACAATAGTAATTCAGAAAACACGACCTGTGTTTCTTGAATTTAAAAGTTCGTTGATGGTGTAATTTAAAATATTGCTAAATACGATATATATATATATAATAATAATAAGATAATAATATAATATATATCATGCTAAGAATAATAAAAAATTAATAGATCCATTATTAATAAGTAAATGCTGTCTTTATAATCCCGATCTTTACGTACCTAACACTTACAAAAATAGCAAACATATATGAATTCATTTCACATTATATTAAAAATGTGCCTTTTACGGAAAAATGACATTTCTTTTTTTAATATTATTTCTAAATCATGATTTTTCATTTTGCCAAAAAAATTCTATGGTTTGCTTTTAACACTTCAAAATTATTTTTAATTTCCATTGTTTGTGAAATATCATGATGATTTTAAATTGTGTGTTAATTTTTAAGGGGATATCATCAAGAAATATATTTCTTGATAAATACATATAAGCCTATCAATATAAGCTTATCTCAATGATATTTTAAAAACGAAAATATTAATTAACTTCGTTTTTTTTTTTATCTGTATAATCGTCTTTCTCTATTAATTTAGTTTATCACAAAATCAGTTAATAAATCACGTCCATTAAGTTTAAGTTAAAAAAAGTTTAAGAAAAGTCGATTTAGTCAATAGAGAGTTTTGCATACCGTACGTTAGTTATTGTAGGACGTCCGTTAGCTTTTTTTCTCCTTAGCGCGCATGCTCATAAGAAATTGCGCATGCGTATCTGTAATAATGTTTCCTATGAGCATGCGCGCTAGGGGAGAAAAGTTAACGGACGTACTACGGTAACTAACGTACGGTATGCAAAAACTCTCTAATAATGAAATCTTTCACTTTTCAACCTATAAATTGACATAGTGTTGTACAAAAACAGTGCTATGTGTAAAAATGTTTTTAAAACTTGACAAGGATAACGGACGAATCAGTCAGAATCCTTTCTCACTGGAAAGATGGTTAATAATTAAATAGATTGATCTAAAGAGAATATTTTATTCTTCGTTAAGCGTTCTATTAATAATTATAATGAAAAATTAAATAATTGCCACACAGTTGAGACTTAAAATGGATTTCAAACAAACACAAGTGTTTGTGTAGTCCTTATAAGACAAATGGAAGAAAGAAAATCGTAGAAAGTTCACTCCATACATTCAAGTTCATAAAATTATCACCAATGCTCTTGGACATTACAAACGCTCTATTACAGCACTTCTACAACTTTTTCGATCACTTACCCCTAAGTCGAACGTAATTAAAAGTTTGTACTCCTTTATAAAATATAATACCTGCCAACTTTCGATACTGAAAATTCTAAAAGCTTTCGTTATATTGAATTTTAAGTTAAATAGGATTTTACACAATAAACATCTATAATAAAAATAAACAAATTCTAAGGAACAAAACAACAAGTAAATATTGTTTTAACACTAGCTATAGGTAAATTATTTTCGACAATATAATCTATATAAACAGGCATTCAAACGAATAACGCTATTATCTTCAACACTAGAGCTAAATAAAGCATTATTATTATTTTTTTTTACTTTTTACACACCATGTTTAGCAGACTTAGTATGAGTATTTATTTATACCCGCTCTTTCGCCATGTTCTGTATTAATGTCTGTAACGTTCCATACAAAAGGCAAAGGAAGTACCTTTCATAAACTTATTTATGTTATGAAATTCCTTTACGTAACACTCTGTAAACACTTGAGTAAGGTGTATATATATATATATATATATATATTGTTAAACATAAAATCACGCCCGCATCAAAGAATAGCAATCGACCTGAAACAAAACCACACTAACCAAAGAGTGAATTTTCGGATGGCGTTCGTTTCGGTTTCGAGACGAGAAAACGATCAACAGCTTTTTCTACCTATCATACATGAGCCATACTCATTCCCGAAATGTTTTGTTTTAAACGTCATGCACCATTTAAAGTACGCGAGGCTAAGCTTTGAGATGAGATATTTTCATTCTTATAGATTGTTTTTATTTTTCATTTATGATGGATTATTTTTACCATCGTTATGGAGTTTCTTTGCAATTCTCCTATTTTTATATATAAAAGTCCCTTTTTAGGGAATTTTCTGATTTTGGAATTAGGGAGTAAGGAAGCAGGGGCCAAAATTTGGGAGAGTTGGTAATAATGATTATATATATATATTTAAAAATCAAATTATTTACTATATTAAATAATATATACTGAAGTGACAAAAGTCATGGGATACCTCTTAATATCGTGTCGGCCCTCCTTTCGCCGGCGAAGTGCAGCAACTCGACGTGGCATGGACTCAACAAGTCGTTGGAAGTCTTCTGCAGGAATATTGAGCCATGCTGTCTCGATAGACGTCCATAATTGTGAAAGCGTTGATGGTGCAGGATTTTGGGCACGAACAGACCTCTCGATGATGTCCCATAAATGCTCGATGGGATTCATGTCGGGCGATCTAGGTGGCCAGATCATTCGTTGGAATTTTCCAGAATGTTCTTCAAACCAATCGCGAACAGTTGTGGCCCGGTGACATGGCGCATTGTCATCCATAAAAATCCCATCGTTGTTTTGAAGGTAGAAAATCGTAAAAAAAATCCATGAAAATAGTCCATGAAAATGGCTGCAAGTGATCTCCAAGTAGCTGAACATAAGCATTTCCAGCCAATGTTCGGTCCAGTCGCACCAGAGGACCAAGTCCATGCCATGAAAAAACAGCCCACACCATTACGGAGCCACCACCAGATTGAACAGTGCCTTGCTGACAGTTTGGGTCCATGGCTTCGTGGGGTCTGCGCCACACTCGAACCCTACCATCAGCTCTTACCAACTGAAATCGTGACTCATCGGACCACGCCACGGTTTTCCATTCATCTAGGGACCAACCGATATGCTCACGTGCCCACGAGTCGCTGCAAGCGATGTCGTTCTGTCAGTAAAGGCACTCGAGTCGGTCTTCTGCTGGAATAGCCCGAGAAAAGCCAAATTTCTCCGCACAGTTCTAACAGACAAGTCCCTTGTACGTCCCACATTGATTTCTGCGGTTATTTGACGCAGTGTTGCTTGTCTGTTAGAATTTACGACTCTTTGCAGACGTCGCCGGTCTCGGTCGTTAAGTGCAGGCGGTCGACCACTGCGCTGTCCATGGTGGGATGTTATGCCTGAAATTTCATACTCTCGGCACATTCTTGACACAGTGGATCTGGGAATGTTGAATTCCCTAACGATTTCGAAATGGCATGACCCATGCGTCTAGCTCCAACTAACATTCCGTGTTCAAAGTCTGTTAATTCCGTCGTGCGGTCATCATCACGTCAAAACCTCTTCACATGAATAACTTGAACAGAAATGAAAGCTCTGCGAAAGCACTGCGCATTTATACCTGTTCTACGCGATGCCACTGTCATCTGAAAATTTGCATATTGCTATCCCATGACTTTTGTCACTTCAGTGTATATACATTTAGGTTAACTTACAGATTCGCTTTTTAAATAGAATTTAATGTGAGAAATATAATTACATTTGTTTAGTAATATCGCAAAATCTAGTTTGATGTTCTTCGTAACTGCAATACAAAGATCTATTTCTAACTCAAATTGATTTTTGTACTTTGTTTGAATTGTAGTTATTGCCAGAAAACGCTACTGGTAAAATGGTAAGGTTGCATTCGTTGCTATGCTTACTAAATCTGGATTATACACACATAAGTGATTTTGAGCCTGCATGTTTGACTCAAGTATCACTTTGTATACCAAAGTAGTAAGCGTACCCCACTTTGGTGACCGTTGTTCTATTCGATGCACGCGATACTAAAATGGTTTCGTCGAAATAGAATGTGCCGCAATTATTTAGATAACTAAATAATCTCCAATGTGCAAGTCTACATTGAAAAAAAAATTGTTAAATTTTCTTTACTAAATAGTTTCTTCGAAAATGTGCCGATGAGCGCCTTTCTGTAAGATCTTTCTTTCACAATAGAAAATTATAGTTAGGGTTCAAGTTTTGTTAATTCTTAAATACTACTAGAACTTGTCATGTTATAGATCGTAATTGTAATTTAAGAATGAATCTAATCGTATTTTCAGAATGATTTCCCATGAACTGTCTCTATTTTATATAAGCTAATTCTTATTAACATTTCGTCTACTTTAAATTTTAGTCAAACAAAAAAAAAAAAACAGCAATTATAAAATGTTTAACAATTATAAAATGCTGAACATTTAGCTCCAGTGAAAAGTAAATTTCCTTTATTTCCCTTCTTATTACTGAAAATTATTTTTACTTAATGTAACAAATAAATAAATAAATATCGCATTAATAGAAATGTGTCGAGGTTTTTTTCAACATTAATTTATTTGGGCAAAATATTTCGAACATTCACTTCTCCAAGACCATTGCTCATTCCATGGTCATTGGTAGTAGAATTCATTAACACTATCATTAGGCCACACCTTAAGGAATGTATCTATTTTTGGAACGGAATACATCAACAATGACAAATGTTTCAAACCCAAAATGTAATACTTAATTATTGTCATTTACATACACTTTAAATAAACTTTGAATCAAAATATTTATCACTTATTTTTCATTATCATTATACATTTACTTTCAAGGAAAACAAATCGTATCTTAAATCATATCAATTGATAACATATCTTCTAACAAGAGTTTGTGAATCATACAATTAATCATCTTCAGTAAGTATATTCAAACCATCCAACACTTAAATAAATGAATGAATTATATGTTTTACAGTAATAAATATCCAGTTTTAAGTATGTATAACGAATGGGCAAGTTACCTTGTGGCTATGAGATCGGTCTCATAAATATGCAGCCAATCTTAATCCCATATGATTTACACTAACCAAACTAATGATTCTTTGAGGGTACTACTACAATTATTTCATACAAATGTATGTTATTAGTTTATGGGAAAAGGTATACAATTTAAAAATAATGAGCATTATCTAAATCAGCAAATTATAGATAATCATGGTATAATTATGCATTTGTGGTAATGAGTAAGTAAAAATCAATATAGAAAGTAACACAGAATTGATCTCATCAGCTATTTATTGTCCTGTAAATGAAATATGAATTGCACAGATATTATCTCTTTTTAAGGCTTTCATTTGATGAATTGTCCAGCGAGACGATACGCTGGCGAAAGGCAACATCGTGTTAGTAATGCTGTTCATTATCAAGTTAATATCTCTGTTTTTTATTACGTTTACATATTCGAGTATGAGTCTGTGAATAATTTTCATCAACTATCAATGTGATTTCTCATCACAATATTTTAATATTTTTAAGTTACAAGATAAATTTATTAATTTTGTAGTATTCCAAAATGATTTTCTTGTCATAAAACAGTAATACATTTTTTTTTTCAATTCCTACTATTAGTTTACACTCTCCCTCCTCTATATATATATCATGTTCAAATTTTCAATCGTTAATGAAATACTTTTTTATTCATCCACTCAAGTTCAAATACATTTTTTAAAACTTGTAGTGGATGACACTTGATGTTGATACATTTTTTTCAAACATTAATTCATTAAATAAATTTAATTAATTAATTTTAGTTTTATATGGAAGAAAAAAAATTCCCTAACTAAAATAAAATTTTCTCTGTTGACCTAAGGAATTGACTTTAAAATTTTTTTATATTACTTGTTTATTTCTGCTTGGTGTTTACTTACAATTAAAATTATTTTTAAATAATAACGAAGTAACGTGAAAAGATTAAAGCCAAACGATGTTTTAAATGTCACCAAAATGAAGAAAAAAAGCTTCAGACTATAAATTTTTATGAATTTATTCAAAACCTTTTCGCTATACGATCACTTTTGTGACATGTTATTCCTTTTGCAATTTATATATATATCTATATAAATATATTAAAAAAATTATCTACATTTTATTCACAATCGCATGAAAATGATATGAAATAATCTTGGATTTTTATTTTCGAATTCAATCCCAATTTAGAGCGGTATTTTTACAGATTTTTAAAATATACGTACATTTTTTGTGAGCCACTACATATAAAAGTAACACTGATTATAAAACAACGTTGAAATGCAAGGCACCTTGTGTTCCCTCGTATCACCTAGCAAATACTAACTACCATAAGCAGCGAAATAAAAGATTTTTCTTTCAAAACCCAAATTATTTTTGAAAGAGTGAACAAATTAAATCCCCGTTGTATTTAAATCTATTGTATTAGATAAAATTAAATACATTGTTTTTACGAGCGAATATAATAGATGTGAAAGATATGAAAATATAATAGATGTGAAAGATATTAATAAATAGATAGATATGAATATAATACATATGAAAAATATGAGTTTAAATGTTATAATCCGATTCGTAGCCCATGGTGACATCCACAGCTCACTGTTTGCGTGAAGACGACTAACAGCTTATATAACCATCTCCTTTCGACAGACCTATCACTATGTAGGATAATGACGACTTACGTATTGCATGTAGATTCTGAAAAGTTTTTTTAAAATTCCTCTGGGTGGCAATGTTTTTTTTTTTCCATCTCCCATCTTTGGTCTGATCGTGGTATACATAAAACCCATGGATGTATTATAATAATCATACGAAATCTACAAGAAAATGTACAAAAATCTAATACAAAAATATTCAACTTGATTCTACGCGTGTACTAAATTCAAATCTGGTGTGAAAGATTAAATAGAAAAATTTGATTATAGGAATATAGAAAAAAATATCCTTATGTATATTTATATTAAAAATTATTTTTAATTGCGTCGAGAAATGAGCCATATTGACCATGTCCCTGTGAACAACCCAATACAAATTAAGAACGTTGTTATCCATTTAGCACAACCCAGGGGGCACATGTGCTTGAAGATATGCTAGGGATGCGAGTAACACTACCCCTACAACGCTCTACGATCAGCTAGACCGGAGCCTAAAGTTTAAAATGGATTCGGAAACACTACAGACATCCATGGCACAGTCTGGAACCCGAAACCTGTGTCACCCAGTGCCAGAGCTCTAATCACTAGCCCATCAGTCCCCTTTTAATCTTAATATACAATATCATGCAATATTTCAGTTATGGTGTATTAATATTACTCTCTATAATGCAACAATTTTCATTATTAAAATCATATCGCAACAATTTTCGAAATCATATTCAAAATCTTTGGCTGTATATAAAAATTCATAATACCACATCAAAGTTGTGGCGTTATGAATATCAATCATCATGGAAGGCAACTAATCAAGTTGGCAAATCTATTCACTTCCCTTTTGAAGATATATTAATTTTACATAACTGAACACTACCCTATAATAATTAAATTTTCTGTATTGCGTGTAAGCTCCATTTCATAAAGACGCGATATAATCCATTACAATGACTTTAATTATCTAAGGATATGACGCTATTGATAAATTAGAAATTTAATATGAACAGCTTGCATTCAAGGTCTTATATTAAATGTAGGTATGAAAACGTTCTCTACGTAATTGATACCACAATATGCATTATGCGTAAAATTAAAATTTTAATTATAATTTTTAATAAATAGAAGATCTTAAGTAAATTTTTTTCAAAATTTACATTGGAAAAACTATGAGAAATAAATATTTTTTTTTTTTTTTTTTTATGATAATAGAACCTAAATAATGGAAAATTTTTAAGGTTGAGCATTGCAAAATATTTTCTTAAAACAAATATCTTATGTATTTAATTTAACCATGATACAAAATTAACTAATTATTAATATTGATTTAAATTATTAATTTACCTTACTCGTAGCTCAGCGTAATAAATACTAACTAACGGTCATAAGAGCTAGGAATAGATTTTCACTGTTGAATTGATCTAAAACTTGCACGTTTTGCTGCTGAAAAAGTTGTAAATTTTTTATTCATTATTACGTACCATCTCGCTCGAAAAGTTGGAAGTTTTTTTTTCTCCACTATTATTTGCAAATGAAGAACAGATACAGTAAGAGTTATTTCTACATAACTCTTTTAAGAGTATTTATAAATAACTCTCAGCAGCCATAGATTTCGTGGTGTGTATGATTTTGAAATTGTTGCATTATAAATATAATAGAGTTTTTGCATACCGTATTTTGGACGTCCGTTAGCTTTTCTCCTAGCGCGCATGCTCATAGGAAACATTATTACAGATACGCATGCGCAATTTCCTATGAGCATGCGCGCTAGGGAGAAAAAGCTAACGGACGTCCAAAATACGGTATGCAAAAACTCTCTAATATTAATACACGATAAGTCAAGTATTGCAATAGATTGTATATTTAATTTAAATATACATAATGAATTTTTTTCTATATTCTAATCATCACATTTTTTCTATTAATCAGAAAAATCGAATAAATATTACTTTTTTTAATAAATAATACTTTATATAATATAAATAATTATATTTAAAAGTATTATTATTATTATTATTAAATTAAGTGGTAGTAGTATTTTAATTATAAATGCTTATCCTTTTAAATATAAACATAAATAATCATACTTTTAAATATAAATACTTATACTTTTAAATATAAATATTCATACTTTTATTTATTTTATAGCATTTATACTTTAAAAAGCCAATAAATAATACTTTTCTCCTTTCTATAAAAGTCTACTCACAAAAGGCAGATGAAAAACGACATTGAACCATTAAATTGGTGTTATCCATTATAAAGTAATCAAGAAAATTGTCAGTACATAGTAATTGCATACGCTTTAAAATTATTTCAGTGAACCTCAAACGTTCAATTATTTAAATATAACATTGATAATATAACAAATATTTTAATACATAAAATTTTAAAAATAGATATTTTTAATTATTCATATTAAGTGCAGGAATTCTTCTCAAATTCTTTTTATAAAAAAAAAACGAACCACCAAAATTTAAATTAAACATTAAAAGTAACTTATTTTAAAAATAAATTTTAAAAGAAAGAATTCATTAATATTCTATTTCAACTAAAATATTACCATATATTTTGGTCAATTAATAGAATAAATAATGTAAAATTTGTGAATTTTGTGAAGGTAATTTATTAATATTTTATGTCCGTAATTTGTTATCCAATTATGTACCGTAATTTGTTATCCAATTAATGGAATAAATAATTTAAAATTTGTGAATTAACAGATAGGATGATATTTCTAGATTATTCCATCAAAATCTTAAAATGTAATGCATGTTTGAATTTTTGTGATAAGCACCATAAAATCTAATGATACATTATTATTCAAGGTGAGAATATTTTTTTCTTCTTATACTATTAACATTCTATAGGCAAAGCAGGACTATCCCCATATTGCCAGAACTTCCTTAATTGCCTACGCAATAGCCACACACATTTCGTGTGAACATGTCACGGATGCACCTTATCAGGTGTTTATTACAGCTCATGATAAACATTTGCCAATCCTTGAAGAGAAGTGTTCAAATAAATTTATAAATAACAAGTAATATAAAAAAAAAAATTTTCTTAAAGACAATTCCTACTTTTTTTTTCACTATATTGCAGAAAGTCCTTTATAAATAATTTTCAATATTTTTTTAAGTTTATCTGGCGACATCTATTGGTAGATACATGCAACTTAAATCTAAAAAAACTAAAATTAATTAATTAAATTTAATTACTGAAAACCGTATTAACATCACGTGTCAACCACTGCAAGCTCAAAAAAAAAAAAAATGTATTTGAACTTGAGTGGATGAATAAAATGTATTTTATGAACGATTGAAAATTTGAACAAGATATATATATAGGGAGAGTGTGAGCTAATAGAGGGAATTGAAAAAAAGAAGCATTTTAAGGCACTAACAGCATGGTGCGAAAAATCTATTAGTATCTTCAATTAAATAGACTGAAAAAACTGTTACATTGTTGAGATTACATTCACATGTAAGTGCTAACCATAATTTTTTCTAAAGTGTTAATTTTTGTACTTAAGTGCATTTTGCCTAAAAGATCTTCAAATTTCTCAGAACAATTATAGGTATACATTATTGTGTACCATTGTATACCTATAATGTTACCATTATTGTGTACCATTGTATACCTATAATGTTACCGTTATTGTGTACCATTGTATACCTATAATGTTACCGTTATTGTGTACCATTGTATACCTATAATGTTACCATTATTGTGTACCATTGTATACCTATAATGTTAAATATTGTACCATTGTATACCTATAATGTTACCATTATTGTGTACCATTGTATACCTATAATGTTACCGTTATTGTGTACCATTGTATACCTATAATGTTACCGTTATTGTGTACCATTGTACCTATAATGTTACCATGTACCATTGTATATCTATAATGTTACCATTATTGTGTACCATTGTATATCTATAATGTTACCATTATTTGTGTACCATTGTATATCTATAATGTTACCATTGTGTGTACCATTGTATACCTATAATGTTACCATTATTGTGTACCATTGTATACCTATAATGTTACCATTTTGTACCATTGTATACCTATAATGTTACCGTTATTGTGTACCATTGTATATCTATAATGTTACCATTATTGTGTACCATTGTATATCTATAATGTTACCGTTATTGTGTACCATTGTAAATTTCGTTATTGTGTACCATTGTATACCTATAATGTTACCAATTGTGTACCATTGTATATCTATAATGTTACCATTATTGTGTACCATTGTATATCTATAATGTTACCATTATTGTATACCATTGTGTATTTTGTGATAAGCACCATAAAATTCAATGATACATTATTATTTCAAAATAAGAATATTTTTGTTCTTATACTATTAACATTCCAGAACAATCCATACATTGTGATGGTTATTTCCAGAACTTCCTTAAATGCTTACGCAATAGCCATATATTTCGTGTGAGCATGTAATAAACACCTTACAAGGTGCACATGTAACATCTCATGTTAAACATTTGTCAATCCTCGAAGAAAAGTGTTCCAATAAATACGTAAATAAAAAAGAAGCACCTACAGGCACTAATAGCATGGTGCTAAATATCCATTAGTGTTTTCAGTTTAGTAAACTGAATAACACTATTAAACTGTTAAGATTACATTCACTGTAAGTTTTAACCATAATAATTATCAGCATAATATTTTCAATTTTTGTACTTAACTACATTTGACCTAAAAGATCTTTGAATTTCTTAGAACAATTATAGGTCTACATTTTGTTTTTGTGTTAAGCACCATGAAATTCAACGATACATTATTCAAGATGAGAATATTTTTTTCTTCTTATGCTATTAACATTCTATAGACAAAGCGGGACAATCCCCACATTATGATGATGATTGCAAGAACGTCCTTAATTTCCTGCGCACTAGCCACACATTTCATGTGAACATGTCCCAGGTGCATCTTATCAGGTGTTTATTACACTTCATTTCTCAATCCTTGAAGAGAAGTGTCCAATAAATATATAAATAAAAAAGAAGCCCCTTAAGGCACAAACAGAATGGTGCGAAAAATCCATTAGTATATTCAATTAAGTAGACTGCAAAAGGCTGTTACACAGTTGAAATTACATTCACTATAAATTTTAACCATAATAATTACTACCGTGCCCAAAAGTAAGACCAATCATTTTTTTTTTTTTCGAAAACGCTAAAAAGATCTTCGAATGTCTAGAACAATTACTGGTGAATAATATGTTTTAGTGATAAGCACCATAAAATTCAATTATACATTATTATTCAAGGTGAGAATATTTTTTTTCTTCTTATGCTATTAACATTCTATAGGCAAAGCAAGATAATCCACACACTGTCAGAACTTCCTTAATTGCCTACATAATAGCCCCACATTTGGTATGAACATGTTACAGGTGCCCCTTATCATGTGTTTATTACACCTCATGATAAATATTTGTCCATCCTTGAAGAAAAGTGTTCCAATAAATATATAAATGAAAAAGAAGACCCTTAAGGCACTAACAGCATGGTGCGAAAAATCCATTAGTGCCTTCAATTAAGGCTGTTACACTGTCAAGATCACATTCACTCTAAGTGTTAACCGTAATACTTATCAGCATAATTTTTCAAAAGCGTTAATTTTTATACTTAATTACATTTGACCTTAAAGTACTTCGAATTCATAGAACAATTATAGGTCTCTATTATGTTTTTAAATTGCAAAAATTAAAATTATAAGATTTAACCTATGGTTTAGAAGTCTACCTCTTTACACCTAATGTTAAGTGTAATTACAATCATAAAAATTGATGACTTGTCAGTAATATAATTTCTCATACACTTCAGTGGCACTTAGTTCACAATTAGTGAGAGATTGATTGTTTGATATGTTTGACACAATCAATTTTCACACATCTATTTTTGCAAGGAATTTCAAGACATTAGCTTGATGAAAAGGGTGATTTTATATCAGGTTATTAATTTCTGAGTAAACTGATAAATTATCTATCCATTTAAAAGATTTTGCAACAAATAGAAAGGCCCTTAAAATAGACAGCACACGCAATGATCGCCGAGATCTTAAATGATTAATGAAATACATAATTATTGTAATTAGATTTAGGGAAACTAGAACTTCAATTAATTTAACATACCATAAACAAAATTTCTAAGAGAATACTACGCCATTTTTGTAGTAATTAAATGCAGTAATATCTCATAAGAATGTCGATCAAATATTGAGTAAAAATCTATTGCTGAGCTATTTACTTTACAATGTCCATAAATTAAGGATAATTCAGAATCACACAGAAATTGAATAAAATAAAAATTTCACCTGTAGAATTATCACACACATCTTGAAGAAGAATATGCAAATTACAGGAAACCACCATATGGCGCGGATAGTACGTTACAATAACGAGAGTGTAAGAGAGGGGTAAATAAGGAATGGTGGCAAAGAAGTAAAATTGTTCAAAAGCGCTTTAAAAGCCTTTCAGTGCAATAACCGCATAGTTATGCCATAAAGGAAGCATTTGGATGATTTTTTACGTGGTAGAATTATCGGACGACTGGAATGTGGACGTACCCACCTGGAAGTATCCGAGGAACTTGGAATCGCCCAGAGTGTCATCTCCAGGCTTTGGCAACGATTCCAAGATGATGGTAATGTGAGTAGATGTTACAGCACAGGTCGCCCCAGAGTTACAACGCCGAATGAGGACCGGTATTTAGCAGTTACTGCCAAAAGAAACAGACAGAACACAGCATCAGACCTGTCTCGTCAGCTCTCTTCAGCTATCGGTACGACAGTTTCAAGGCAGACCGTGTACAGACGCTTAGGGCACATTGGTCTATATGCTCGTAGGCCTGTCAGATGTGTCCCACTTACCGCAACTCACTGTCGCCTGCGATTAACCTGGAATAGAGAGCATGCATTGTGGACACCGCAACAGTGGTCTTGTGTGATGTTTCCCGACGAGTCCAGGTTTAGTTTGCAGTCTGATTCTCGCCGGACTTTCATATGGAGAGCGCCAGGTACCCGTTACCACCAAGAGAACCCCATTGAACGACACCGTTACGGTGGTGCAGGATGGCTCGTTTGGGGAGGAATTATTCTTGGTTCCAGAACTGACCTGCATGTTCAGAGTGTAACGGTGACAGGCCATATCTATCGGGATGTCATTCTGGAACAACATGTACGTTTGTTTCGGGGCGCCATGGGTGCTAAATTTCTGTTTATGGATGACAACGCCCGTCCTCACCGTGCAAACATTGTAGACGAATGCCTTCAATTGGAGGATATCACCCGTAAGGATTGACCAGCATAAATCGCAATTTTTATTAATTATGTCAAACATGTAGCATCTTTTTTGTTCTTTACCTTTTTTGTTTAATAAATAGACTTTACAAATAAGTCAAATTTGTTTTGCTTCAGTCTCTTTCTTTGCCTGAACTTCATTATCCTTAATTTATGGACATGAGTGTAGAAGATAAGTATTAACTCCCATAAACACATAAATATAAACTGCAACAATGCTAATTGATTTTTTGTAATTGAAAACACTTTTCGATTAGGACATGTAAATTTAATGATAAAAGTTTAGTGCGAGCAAAATGCAATAAATTAGCATGCATCAACTTATTTTGCACCGAGATGAACATGTCACAAAAATACGAGAAAAGATGTAAATATTTTTTATTTTTCTATCTGACTGAAATTAAAAAAAAAAATATTAATTTATTTAAAAAAAGAATATAAATCGTAAAATGAATCTGTATTTATTTTTTAAAAAATGTATGTTTTTATAATAATAACATTTAAAATGTGGACAGAAAAAATAATTTAATATTGAACACATTTGATAAAAACATTTTAAATAATAATTTTTTTACAGATAACTTTTAAAAGTAAAATGATAAAACTTTTAATTCATTAACAGAACATATTCAGAAAAGAAGAAGATATTCAAAAGAAATATTTTGCAAATAAAATGCAAATATTTATTTATCAAATTTTTACAAAAGTAAAGCAGTTGTAACAATAATTATTATTTAATTTTAATTAATTGTAACTTGAATTTACATAAATTTCTTTTAAGCATTAAAAAAAAAAACAAGTAATAAACTAACAGCTTAAAAAAAAAAAAAAAAATATATTATTTATGAATACTTTAAAAAATACGACACATTTACATACATTCATGAAAACATTTATGGCAAAGGAGGACTAACCATTACCATAAGTACATATGTGCCATAAACGCACAAATAAGTTCTTTTTCCCTAAAAACATTTTTTTTCCTTAAAACCTTTGAAGAATATTTCAGTTTCATATTAGTCATTTTTCATTTTGTTGATTCTTACTTTGAAGTCAACTGTTTCCATATTTTTTATTTCTCCTTCCAAAAAAAAAAGTGCTACTTGGTGAAAACAAACGAAATTCAAAAATCGAAATATATAAAATATAGAAAAAGAAACGGATTTCGTTTTACACAGAATTTCCTAGGTTTTTTTTTCCACATTTTTTTCCCTCAGAAAATTTTCCATTTGAAGTGGAATGTATTGGAAAAAGGAAATTCTTGTAAAAAGAGAGAAACTTGCTGACTTCTTACTGTGACAGAAATCCTAATAACGCAATTATATTTGGAAGAAAAATTAAAAAAAGTTGGAAAAAAGATTGAAAATACATCCTCACTGTGTATTTGTTGTCTTAGCATTCTCGATTGCTTAGTAACGATAAAATAATAAATAAGACAACTTGCACTTTATATATTTTGAAATGGTCATTTTATTAGTAAAATTTAAATGAGAAAATTTCTGTGTTTCACCAATTATTTCCCAATTAAGTATAAATATTTTCTTCATATGGTATGTACTATAAATAATTATAAATTAATTAAAAACACAACTGGTGAATTTTTGTGTTCTTCCAAATAAGAAGTATTGCATTAGAAATTTTCAAGTATTGCATTATTACTTGTATATTTAAAAAAACCTGTGTTTTTATAAAAATATAATTTAAAATGTGGACTGAAAAGAATATTTAATATTAAAGACACATTCGATAAAAACATTGTAAGAGCTTCTTTTATAAGTAATTTTTAAAAGAAAATCTTAAAACTTTAATTCATTAATAGAATATATTCAGAAAAGAAGACATCAGAAAAGAAATCTTTGAGAAAGCAAATATTTAATTACCAAGCATAACACAAAAGTAAAGTAATAATAATAATAATAATAATAGTTTCAAATTTCTAAAAATATATACTGAAACTTGAGTTTACATAAGTTTCTTTTACGCATTAAAAAAAGAAACTTAATAGCTAACAGAAAAAAAATATTATTTGCAAATACGATGCCATTTGGGATTATTGAAGAAAACATTTACGGTGAAGGGGGACTAACCATACCCATAAGTACATATGTGCCATAAACGCTCAAATAAGTTTTTTTCCCTAGAAACATATTTTTCCTTCAAACCTTTGAAGAATATTTCAGTTTCATATTAGTCATTTTTCATTTTTGGTTTATTCTTTTGCTTTGAAGTCAACTGTTTTCATATTTTTATTTCTCTTTCCAAAAAAAAGTGCTACTTGGTGAAAACAAACGAAATTCAAAATCGAAATATATAAATATATAGAAAAAGAAAAGCATTTTTTTTTTACACAAAATTCGGGTTTTTTTCCTCAGAAAATTCTCCATTTCAAGTGGAATGTATTGGAAAACGGAAATCCTTGCAAAAAAGAGAAACTTGCTGACTTCTTACTGTGACAGAAACCTAATAACGCAATTATATTTGGAAGAAAACTGAAAAAAAAAGTTGGGGAAAAAGATTGAAAATACATCCTCACTGTTTATTTAGGACCTAGCAATCTCGATTGCTTAGTAACGATAAAATAATAAATAAGACAGCTTTCACTTTATATATTTTTGAAATGGTCATTTTATTAGCAAATTTAAATGGGAAAAAATTTCGTGTTTACTAATTATTTAAAAATATAAAAATATTTTTACCTTTATATTTGACTGAAATTAAAATATATATATATACTAATTATGTCTTAAAATAAATCTGTATGATTTTTTTGAAAAACTGTGCTTTTTTATAACATAATTTAAAATGTGGTCAGAAAAAGTATTTAATATTGAAACACATTTGATAAAATCATTTTAATAGTAATTTTTAGAAATAACTCCCCTAAAAGTACACTCATGTCCATAAATTAAGGATAATTCAGAATCACACAGAAATTGAACTCTAAAATAAAAATTTCACCTGCAGAATTATCACACACATCTTGAAAAAGAATATGCAAATTACAGGAAACCACCAGGCGCGGATAGTACGTCACAATGACGAGAGTGTAAGAGAGGGGTATATAGGCGAATGGTGGCAAAGAAGTAAAATTGTTCACAAGCGCTTTAAAGCCTTTCAGTGCAATAACCGCATAGTTATGGCACAAAGGAAGCATTTGATGATTTTTTACGTGGTAGAATTATCGGACGACTGTAATATGGACGTACCCAGCTGGAAGTATCCGAGGAACTTGGAATCGCCCAGAGTGTCATGTCCAGGCTTTGGCAACGATTCCAAGATGATGGTAATGTGAGTAGATGTTACAGCACAGGTCGCCCCCGAGTTACAACGCCGAATGAGAACCGGTATTTAGCAGTTACTTCCAAAAGAAACAGACGGAGCACAGCATCAGACCTGTCTCGCCAGCTCTCTTCTGCTACCGGTACGACAGTTTCAAGGCAGACCGTGTACAGACGCTAAGGTCACATTGGTCTATATGCTCGTAGGCCTGTCAGATGTGTTCCACTTACCGCGACCTGGAGTAGAGAGAATGCATTGTGGACACCGCAACAGTGGTCTTGTGTGATGTTTTCTGACGAGTCCAGGCTTAGTTTGCAGTCTGATTCTCGCCGGACTTTCATATGGAGAGCGCCAGGTACCCGTTACCACCAAGAGAACCTCATTGAACGACACCGTTACGGTGGTGCAGCATGGCTCGTTTGGGGAGGAATTATTCTTGGTTCCAGAACTGACCTGCATGTTCAGAGTGTAACGATAACAGGCCACATCTATCGGGATGTCATTCTGGAACATGTACGTTTTGTTTCGGGGCGCCATGGGTGCTGACTTTCTGTTTATGGATGACAACGCCCGTCCTCACCGTGCAAACATTGTAGACGAATGCCTTCAATTGGAGGATATCACCGGTTTGGATTGGCCAGCATAGTCACCGGACTTGAACCAACAGAGCACGTGTGGTTTATGCTTGGCCGACGAAATGTGGTTTATGCTTGCTCCAGGAGTAAAAATTGCAATTTTTATTAATTTTGTCAAACATATAGCATCTTTTGCTTTTTACCTTTTGTTTAATAATAGACTTTACAAATAAGTCAAATTTGTTTTGCTTCTCTCTCTTTCTTTGCCTGAACTTCATTATCCTTAATTTATGGACATGAGTGTAGAAGATAAGTATTAAGTTCCATAAACACAGAAATATAAACTGCAATAATGCTAATTGATTTTTTGTAATTGAAAACACTTTTCGATTAGGACATGAAAATTTAATGATAAAAGTTTAGTGTGAGCAAAATGCAACAAATTAGCATGTATCAACTTATTTTGCAACGAGATAAACTTGTCACAAAATGCGAGAATAGATGTATATATTTTTATTTTTCTATCTGACTGTAAAAAAAAAATATTAATTTATTTTAAAAAAAGAATATAATTCATAAAATAAATCTGTATTTATTTTTTTAAAATGTATGTTTTTATAGTAATATAATTTAAAATGTGGACTTAAAATTTATTTAATATTGGAAGACACATTTGATAAAAACTATTTTAATAAACATTTTTCTACAGATAACTTTTGAAAGTAAAATCATAAAACGTTTAATTCATTAATAGAACATATTCAAAAAGAGCACATTCAAAAGAAATATTTTGAGAATGAAAATATTTATTTATCAAATATTTTAAAAAAGTAAAGCAATAATAATAATAATTATAATTATATTTCAAAATTTCTAAAATTATATACTTAAAATTGAATTTACTTAAGTTTCTTTTACGCATTTAAAAAAAGAACAACTAATAACTAACAGAAAAAAATATTATTTGCAAATACTTTAAAAAAATCGACGCCATTTGCGATTATTGAAGAAAACATTTAAGATAAAGAAGGACTAACCATTCCCATAAGTACATATGGACCATAAACGCTCAAATATGTTCTTTTTCCCCTAAAAAACATTTTTTCCCTAAAACCTTTGAAGAATATTTCAATTTCATATTAGTAATTTTTCATTTTTGTTGATTCTTTGCTTTGAAGTGAACTGTTTCCATATTTGTATTTTTATTTCTCCTTCCAAAAAGTGCTACTATGTGAAAACAAACGAAATTCAAAATCGAAATATATACATATATAGAAAAAGATAAAAGGATTTCTTTTTTACACAGAAGTCCTAAGGGTTTTTTCCATTTTTCCCTCAGAAAATTCTCCGTTTGAAGTGGAATGTATTGGAAAAAGGAAATCCTTACAAAAAAAAGAAAGAAACATTGCTGACTACTGCAACTGAAATCATAATAACGCAATTATATTTGGAAGAAAACTAAAAAAAGTTGAAAAAAGATTGAAAATACGGCCACACTGTGTAATTGTGGACCTAGCATTTTCGATTGCTTAGTAATGATAAAATAATAAATACGACAGCTTATACTTTGTATATTTTGAAATGGCCATTTTATTAAAAAATTTGAATGAAAAACATTTCGTGTTTACTAATTATTTAAAAAAAATATAAATATTTTTACCTTTATATTTGACTATAAGAAATATAAAAAAATATGTAAATATCTTATATATGAAGTAAAATAAATCTGTATAATTTTTTTGCAAAACTGACATTTTTATAAAAATAGAATTTACAATTTTGACTGAAAAAATTATTTAATATTGAAGACACATTCTATAAAGCCATTTTAATTACAACTTTTTTTTAAGATAATTTTTAAAAGTAAAAACTTAAAACGTTTAATTCATTAATAGAACATTTTCAGAAAGAAGATATCCAAAAGAAATCTTTTGAGAATGCAAATATTTGATTACCAAGCCTTTTACAAAGTAAAGCAGTAATAATAATAATTATAATTTCTAAAAATATATACTCAAATTTGAATTTACATAAGTTTCTTTTACGAATTAAAAACAAGTAATAACTAACAGAAAAAAAATATTATTTAAAAAAATACGACGCCATTTGCGATTATTGAAGAAAACATTTACGGTAAAAGAGAACTAACCATTCCCATAAGTACATATGTGCCATAAACGCTCAAATAAGCATTTTTTTCTAAAAACATGTTTTTTTTTCCTAAAACCTTTGAAGAATATTTCAGTTTCATATTAGTCATTTTTCCTTTTGGTTCATTCTTTACTTTGAAGTCAACTGTTTCCATATTTGTATTCTTATTTCTCCTTCCAAAAAAGTGCTACTTGGTGAAAACAAACAAAATTCAAAATCGAAATATATAAAATATATAGAAAAAGAAAAGGATTTCTTTTTTTACACAGAATTTCTAGGTTTTTTTTTTTTTTTCCCACATTTTTCTCCTTAGAAAATTCTCCATTTGAAGTGGAATGTATTGGAAAACGGAAATCCTTGCAAAAAAAGATAAACTTGCTGACTTCCTCTTCTGTTGCAGAAATCCTAATAACGCAATTATATTTGGAAGAAAACTGAAAAAAAGTTGGAAAAAGATTGAAAATACATCCTCACTGTGTATTTGTGGACCTAGCATTCTCGATTGTTAGTAACGATAAAATTATTTATAATAAGACTGCTTGCACTTTATTTATACTTTTATATATTTTGAAATGGTCATTTTATTAGAAAATTTAAATGAGAAAATTTTTTTGTTTAAATATTATTTAAAAAATATAAATATTTTTTTCTTTATATTTGACTGAAATTAAATATATATATCTTCAAAAAATAAACCTGTAGTTATTTTTTTGAAAAACTGTTCTTTTTTTATAATATAATTTATAATGTGGTCTGAAAAAGTATTTAATATTAACACATTTGATAAAAACATTTTAATAATGAATATTTTTTGCAGTCAAAACTTTAAAAACTTTAAACTTTAAAAGTAAAATCATAAAACGTTTAATTCATTAATAGAAACTATTCAAAAGAAGATATCCAAAAGAAATCTTTGAGAATGTAAATATTTATTCATCAAATATTTTACAGAAGAAAAAGCAGTAATAATAATAATTATTTTGATTTCAAAAATATGTACTGAAATTTGAATTGGCATAAGTTTCTTTTACGCATTTAAAAAAAAGAACAAATAATAACTAACAGAAAAAATATTATTTGAAAATACTTTAAAAATACGACGCATTTACGTTTATTCAAGAAAACATTTACGGTAAAGGAGGACTAACCATTACGATAAGTACATATGTGCCATAAACGCTCAAATATGTTTTTTTTCCTAAAACATATTTTTCCCCTAAAACCTTTGAAGAATATTTCAGTTTCATATTAGTCATTTTTCATTTTTGTTGATTCTTTACTTTGAAGTCAACTGTTTCCATATTTTTATTTCTCCTTCAAAAAAAAAAAGTGATACTCGTTGAAAACAAACGAAATTCAAAATCGAAATATATAAATATATAGAAAAAGAAAAGGTTTTTTTTACACAAAAAGGGGTTTTTTTCCATTTCTTCCCTCAGAAAATTCTTCATTTGAAGTGGAATGTATTGGAAAACGGAAATCCTTTTGCAAAGAAAAGATAAACTTGCTGACTTCTTACTGTGACAGAAAACCTAATAACGCAATTATATTTGAAGAAAAACTGAAAAAGTTGGAAAAAAGATTGAAAATACAATTCTCACCGTGTATTTGTGGACCTAGCATTCTCGATTGCTTAGTAACGATAAAATAATAAATAAGACAGCTTATACTTTGTATATTTTGAAATGGCCATTTTATTAACAAATTTGAATGAAAAACATTTCGTGTTTACTAATTATTTAAAAATATATAAATATTTTTACCTTTATATTTGACTGAAATTAAAAAAAAAATATTTAAATATATATATATGTGTATTAAAATAAATCTGTATAATTTTTTTGAGAAAACTGTCCTTTTTATAACAATAGAATTTAAAAAATTTGGACTGAAAATTATTTAATATTGTAGACTCTTACTTCTATAAAAACCATCTTTAAATTACAATTTTTTTTACAGATAACTTTTAAAAGTAAAATCATAAAGCTTTTAATTCATTAATAGAACATATTCAGAAAAAGAAGATATCCAAAAGAAATTTTTGAGAATGCAAATATTTTACAAAAGTAAAGCAGTTGTAATAATAATTATAATTTCTATAAATATATACTGAAATTTGAATTTACATAAGTTTTTTACGCATTTAAAAAAAGAACAAGTAATAACTAACAGAAAAAAATATTATTTGCAAATACTTTTTAAAAGATATGACGCCATTTTGCGATTATTGAAGAAAACATTTACGCTAAAGGAGGACTAACCATTACCATAAGTACATATGTGCCATAAACGCTCAAATAAGTTCTTTTCCTTTTCCCTAAAAACATTTTTTCCCTAAAAACATATTTTTTCCCTACAAAACCTTGAAGAATATTTCAGTTTCATATTAGTCATTTTTCATTTTAGTTGATTCTTTACTTTGAAGTCAACTGTTTTCATATTTTTATTTTTATTTCTCCTTCCAAAGAAAAAGTGTTACTTGGTGAAAAACAAGCGAAATTCAGAATCGAAATAGGCAAATGTATATAGAAAAAGAAAAGGATTTCTTTTTTACACAAAATTTCCGGGATTTCTCCATTTTTTCCTCAGAAAATTCTCCATTTGAAGTGGAATGTATTGGAAAACGGAAATCCTTGCAGAAAAAAAAAAAAAAAAAGAGAAACTTGCTGACCTTCTACTGTAACAGAAATCCTAATAACGCAATTATATTTGGAAGAAAACTGAAAAAAGTTGGAAAAAGATAGAAAATACATCCTCACTGTGTATTTGTTGTCCAAGCATTATCAACTGCTTAGTAACGATAAAATAATAAATAAGACAGCTTGCACTTTATTTATACTTTATATTTTTTGAAATGGTCATTTTATTAGAAAATTTAAATGAGAAAAATTTCTGGTGTTTACTAATTATTTAATATATATATATTTACCTTTTATAATTGAATGAAATTAAAAAAATAATATTTAAATATATATGTCTTAAAATAAATCTGTATAATTTTCTTGAGAGAACTGTGCTTTTTATAACATAATTTAAAATATAGACTGAAAAAAATATTTAATATTGAAAACACATTTGATAAAAACATTGTAATAACATTTTTTTACAGATAAAAATTAAAATCATAAAATGTTTAATTCGTTGATTGAACCTCAATTCAAAAAGAATATATCAAAAAGGAATTTTTGAAAATGCAAATATTAATTTACCAAGTATTTCATACAAGTAAAGCAGTAATAATAATAATTTCCAAATTTCTAAAAATATATACAGAAATTTGAATTTGCATAAGTTTCTTTTACGCATTAAAAAAACAAGTAATAATTAACAGAAAAAAATATTATTTGTAAGTACTTTGAAAAATCGACGCCATTTGCGATTATTGAAGAAAACATTTACGGTAAAGGAGCACTAACCGTTACCATAAGTACATATGTGCCATAAACGCTCAAATAACCTTTTTTTTTTCCTAAAAACATATTTTTTCCTTAAAACCTTTGAAGAATATTTCAGTTTCATATTAGTCATTTTTCATTTTTGGTTCATTCTTTACTTTGAAGTCAACTGTTTCCATATTTTTACTTTATTTCTCCTTTAAAAAAAAAAGTGCTACTTGGTGAAAACAAATGAAATTCAAAATCGAAATATATAAACATATAGAAAAAGGAAAGGATTTTATTTTTTTACACAAAATTTCCTATGGTTTTTTTTTCCACATTTTTTTCTCTTAGAAAATTCTCCATTTGAAGTGGAATGTATTGAAAAAGGAAAACCTTGAAAAAAACTTGCTGACTCCCTACTGTAACAGAAATCCTAATAACGCAATTATATTTGGAAGAAAAACTAAAAAAAAAAAAGTTGGAAAAAGATTGAAACTACATCCACACTGTGTATTTGTGGACCTAGCATTCTCGATTGCTTAGTAACGATAAAATTATTTATAATAAGACAGCTTGCACTTTATTTATACTTTATATATTTTGAAATGGTCATTTTATTAGCAAATTTAAATGAGAAAAATTTCTTGTTTAAAAATTAATTACTTAAAAATATAAATATTTTTTCTTTATATTTGACTGAAATTAAATATATATATATATCTTATTAAAATATACCTGTAGGATTTTTTTGAAAAACTGTTCTTTTTTTATAACATAATTTATAATGTGGTCTGAAAAAAGTATTTAATATTGAAGACACATTTGATAAAAACATTTTAATAATATTTTTTTGCAGTCAAAACTTTAAAAACTTTAAACTTTAAAAGTAAAAATCATAAAACGTTTAATTCATTAATAGAAACTATTCAAAAAAGAAGATATCCAAAAGAAATCTTTGAAAATGCAAATATTTATTTACCAAGTATTTTACAAAAGTAAAAGCAGTAATAATAATAATTATATTTTCAAATTTCTAAAAATATGTACCGAAATTTGAATTTACATAAGTTTCTTTTATGCATTAAAAAAACAAGTAATAACTAACAGAAAAATATTATTTGCAAATACTTTAAAAATTCGGACGCCATTTGCGATTATTGAAGAAAACATTTACGGTAAAGGAGGACTAACCATTCCCATATGTGCCATAAACGATCAAATAAGTTCTTTTTCCCTAAAAACATATTTTTTTTTTCCTTTAAAACCTTTGAAGAATATTTCAGTTTCATATTAGTCATTTTTCATTTTTGTTGATTCTTTACTTTGAAGTCAACTGTTTTCATATTTTTATTTTTATTTCTCCTTCCAAAAAAAAGTGCTACTTGGTGAAAACAAACGAAATTCAAAATCGAAATATATAAATATATAGAAAAAGAAGAAGATTTCTTTTTACACAAAATTTCCTAGGGTTTTTTTTCTCCCCTTAGAAAATTTTCCATTTGAAGTGGAATGTATTGGAAAACGGAAATCCTTGCAAAAAAAGAGAAACTTGCTGACTTCCCTACTGTGACAGAAATCCTAATAACGCAATTATATTTGGAAGAAAAGTACAAAAAAAAAAAGTTGGAAAAAGATCGAAAATGCATCCTCACTGTGTATTTGTGGACCTAGAATTCTCGATTGCTTAGTAACGATAAAATAATAAATAAAGTGGCTTGCACTTTTTTTTTATACTTTAAACATTTTGAAATGGTCATTTTATTAGCGAATTTAAATGTGAAAAACTTCGTGTTTGCTAATTATTTAACAAAATATAAATAATTTCTTCATGTGGTATGTACTATAAATAATCATAAGTTAATTAATAAATGACGTAATGAATTTTTGAGTTATTCCAAATAAGAAATGAGTTAGATAAATCATTTTCAAATTCAATATAATGTGTTTTGAAGTTTTTTAATTCCTAAATATTGTGATTATAATTAAAAAGATATAAATCTTAAATTGTTTGTACAATCGCAACATATACTCAATTACAACCGGAACGTTACCACTGTAATTACAATCGCAACCAACACCCAGTAGGTAATCTAGCAATGCAATTATAAATAATAATATTAATAATAATTAACAAATGTTAATAATAATTAAAACAATAATATGAAAAACAACGTGGAAGGGTGCAAAGGTTAGATTATGCACACATGAAATAGGAAATACGAGAGTTTAGCTTAATAATTAGAGAGAATAATTATCAGGAATTTCATCGTTACTATATTAAAATCCGAAAAGTAACCGATGATCTCTTTAAAAAAAATCACTATATATCAGAAGTATTTCCTTTTAAAGAAGAATCAAATGAAAAAAGTAAACAAAAAAAAAAAAAGAAGAAAGAATACAATGGAAAATCTGATTCTAATAAATTAATTTCAAACTGCGTTTATTTTATTTTACATTAAACACTTTGGAATCCTTGTACCTTTTTCTGTACTGCTCAACTTCATAAAAGTTCGTAATAACTGTAATCGACAATCGGGCAGTATCCTAGGCAACTTTATAGAATGCTTCCCCCGTGTGGTTCAGATTAGAATAGCCTCACAGCATTAGAATATTCCATGCATTTTGTAAAAGCAACTAAAAATGTTTCCATATTTTTACTCTGTTTCCGGGGTTATAACCGGATAGGGTAAAGTCAGACTTCTTCCTTTGGGTGCCCCATGTCTTTGTGCCGCAAAGTCAAGGACAAAAAGAAGCTGCGTTTTTTACCCTTTATCATAACTAGTTAGATTTTTTTTTCAAGGATTCATGGATTTGATCTAGATGTTGTTGTGGACCTAGTGGGATAAGAAACAATAACATGGATTGCTTAGTCAATAACGTAATAGTATTCCAATATTTTCCACTGAATAGAAAGTTCCTTTACAATTGTACCAACTTTATAAACTTTCTGTTTTATCAAAATGTATCTGTAGAAATATTGCGCTATTGAACTGGCAGGACTGAATTTTCAGAGGGCATTATAAAAATTTGAAGCTCACTGCCAAACAGGATGATGCAATACCTTCTTTCAAATGAAAAATATTTCTATCTGTTCATATATACTTAATAGATGTATATTTAATATATCAAATCAACAAATCATATTTATATTTTTCATATGATTTCATTTTAAAAGAATTTCAGTTTAAAAATATTGGATGTTATACTTCATATTTTCTAAAGATTTTTAAATCAATTAAAAATTCGATAATAAATTTGTGCGATAATATGATACACGACATAAAACATTGATATTCTATTTTTATGTTTTATCATATGTGCAGACACTTTTGTTAGATATATGATAATGCTGCACTATTTTATGTTAAGTAAATTTGAAAATTGATTTATAATAAATAAAATTGTTTTGCATCAAATTATTTTAGCAAAATTAAAAACAGGTTTTTAACAAGACAGATAAATTTTGAAATATGCATCTATTCTCTATATGCAACAAATAAAAGTAATTCACAATTAAAATTCTTAAATAATATGCTTTAAATAGATGCCGTTCGAAATAATCAGAATCGATAAGACATCTAAATCTGCAAAGAAAAAAAGGCTTTTTCCCTTTTATATCGTAGCGGAATTGTATATGCTTACAGCTAATGACAAATCAAAAGGAATTAGAAAGCTCATGTTGAGCTAATCTTCAACACATTAGTAAACATATAGATCTATTCTATTGATACTAATCACATAATTTATCACCAAATCATTTAATCTTCAACCTTTTGATATAACTGCACCTACAAAAAGGAAACCATTTCTAATATTAATGCTTCAATCTATCAAATATAGGCACCCATTTGAAGGTTAATAGAGAGCAATTATTTCGTAAATCATGTTGAACATGCCATTTATTTAATTCGTACCGGATTTGTAATGGCAGGATGAGTTTTTAATGATTCTTGAAGTAATTACAAATAGACTTTATCAAGAAGATATCGCAAACGAAGCAATAAAAAGGGTGCGGACGTCCTAAACGTAACAAAGATAATATATTTAACCGATTTCGTTATTTCTTTTTCGTATGGAATTTGTAACAAAAGGAAATCAGAATAGCAGAATAAATTGATCAACAGATTAATGGCATAATGCCTAGTCCTTTCACATATTTGTAGACTGGAGCAGCAATAAAAATAAAGTTTTTTACTATGGTACTTTAAATCTGTCACATGTCTGGTATAAATTTAATATGATATGGTTTTAAAATGATAAATTTAATATGGTATGATATGGTATGGGTCTGGTATAATTCTATAGTATGGTATGGTAAGGTATAAATCTAATGATATGGTATGGTATGTATCTGGCATAAATCTAATATAGTATGGTTTGTTAAGGTTTGTATCGTATAAATCTGGTATGGTATGGTATATATCTAACATGGTACGGTATGGTGGTGTGTATCTGGTATTATTCTAATATGGTATAGCATAGTATATCTGGTATAAATTTATTATGGTATGGTATAGTATGTATCTGGTACAAATCTAATATGGTTTGGTATAGTTTGTATCTGGTATAAATTTAATATGGTATGGTATTATGGTAAATATGGTAAATTTAATATGTATGTAGCTGGTATAAACCTAATATGGTATGGTATGTATCTGGTATAAACCTAATATGGTATGGTATGTATCTGGTATAAACCTAATATGGTATAGTATGATATAGTATGGTATAGTATGATATAGTATGGTATGGTATGTATATGGTATAAATCTAATATGGTATGTATTTGGTATAAATATAATATGGTATGTATCTGGTATAAATCTAATATGTTACGGTATATATTTGGTATAAATCTAATATGATATGGTATGGTATGCATCTAGTATAAATCTAATATGATATGGTATGTATCTGGTATAAATCTAATACAGTATGGTATGGTATGGTATGTATCTAGTATAAATCTAATACGGCATGATATGGTATGGCATGGTATGTATCTAACATGGTATCTTTACATCTTTTATCTGTAATACAAATCCTTCTATTTTTAAGTATATTTTATTATTAAAAAATAAAAGTTCTGAAGTTAATTTAAAATAAATTTAATTTAAATATTTGATATTTAATTAAAATAATATAAATATAATAAATTATTTAAAAAAAGTTAATAAAATATTTACTACTATACCACACCACTGTTTTAGAGTTGAATTAGTTTGGGAATGTTTGGGTTTGGGAATGTTTGGGTTTGGGAATGTTGTGGATGAGAAAAAGTCTGAATGGGCTTTGTGACGTTTATTACGGTCATATGAGACCGGTACCTACGACTAAAAGTGTATTCCGAACCACTATAAGCATCCATGGCTTGTTTATTTGCTGATTTTAATAACTTTATTTTTACTTTATTGTAATAGTCAGTCTAGAAAGAAAAATGATTTAAATCTAACAATTTTTTTAAGATTTTCAGGGTTTTGATTTAAAATTAAAGTACAGCATGATCCAGTTTTGGTTTTGTAGAAAAGTTAACATTTAAATTTATTAAAATAATTTATTCGATGCTTTAGTTTATGGCATAGTAGAAGTTCATATTTTTGGTCTAAAACGTTTATGTCTAAATGCAGGATGTATTTTTGTTATTATTATTATTTATGAGGGCAATTTCTTGGCGCAATTATTAAATGAACATAAATCATGCTCCATTTAAAAATTGCGCCAAGAAATAAAAGCGTTGTTTGCTGCTAAATGCGTAAACCTGTTTGAGTTAACACATTTTGTGAAGAAACATTTTTAGGAATACATCCAAATAAATTACTTATCTAAAAGCTATTTGACTAATGATATTGGGTTTTGATTACTACAAAAATATCGAATCAAATGATGAAAATATTATGAATTAAAATTCATTATTTTTTTTGTGGCCAAATTACAATGAGAGTACTCATTCGTCAATTTTACAGAGAATCAATTCATTCTGATGGATATTATAGCATTCATATATTCATGTCCCGCAGTCTTCACAAGCCTGTGCATTTCTGAACTTTAAATAATAATCAGCAATAACTTCAAAACAAGATTAAATTAATAATCAGCAATCAATAATAATAATAAGCAATAACATGTAAGCAAGTTTAAAATACTAATCAGCAATCAATAATAAATCAGCAATAATTTCTAAACGAGCTTAAAATAATAATCAGCATATGATAAGAATCGGCAATAACGTCCAAGTTTCTATAATAAGAAATAATATTTCTTGAAGCTGATTTAATATACTATAATGATTTAAGTTTTTTGTTTATAATAAATGCTGTAACACTATGACACCTACGACATTGATTTTTCTATCAGCAAATTCCAAGTTTGGGTCAACTAAAGAATTAATTTAGATAAACCTTTATTTCAGTAAAAGTATATAATTATCATAATACTGGAAAAAATCTTTCAGCGTCTAATGAATTTCAATGAAAAGTATTAAAGTATGAATAAAAATTTTAAAAATACAAATTAAAAATACTTGTTTTTATTTTTCAGTGATGTGTCTTACTAGTTGATAAATTCATTATTTCAAATTTTCCATAAAAATATTTTATTTTTAAAAATTAATTACAAAATTTTATTTTATAAATACTTAAGATTGAATATTATATTTTTAAAATAACCAAACTTATTTAAATGCCAATGGCTAAATTTCGAATTAAAAAAATGTATATAATGAACGCTGAAATAATTTTAAATTTACCAATCAGCATCATTTAATCACATACCAATCATCATCATTTAATCAATTACCAACCATCGTAATTTAATTTTAATTACCAAAATCATCAACATATAATCATTTGTCCTAATTTTAAAATTGATTTATTTTTAATGTCAAATATTTATGTCAAAACATGCATAAAAGCAATGTCAAAATATCAAAATATTTATGATTTTAAATTTAAAAGGAAGTATGGATATTTCATTCGAATAAAAATATCCATTTAAATATCAAACACATTTTTAATAAAAATAAATTTTATTCTAGATATTTATTTTATTATATTATTTTATCTGAAGTAATAAAAAAGTGAAAAAAAATATTGCACCTTGAAAATATCTAAAATCAAAAGGTCCGATTTCATGAACATATATGACTAATAATATACCATAAAGACTTCCAAAATTCAGCATTTCATTTATTTATTATTGCAAAAGTTTACAAAATATATTTTAAAAGTTCAAAATTATTTTTTACATTATTGTTAAATTTTATTTAAAAATGTGATTTATGTTTTTATTTTCATGACATAGGGGACATATTGAAATAAAAATTTCAAAAAGTAGTTTTAACATTAGACCAAAAAAGCAATTTAAACTTTATTTCAATTTTTTTCCCTTATTTATGTAGAAAATTGATTGCCATACATGTTCTGAAAAAATTCTGAAGTGTGATCACTTCTTCTAAAAATGAGCAATCAGCAAAATAAATACGAAGCAGAAAAAAACAAGCACTGCCTAGAATTCACAAACGAGAAAGAAAAACTGAAAAGAAAATAAAGAATGAAAAATTGAAAAACCGAAATTATGTGGCAGGAATTGCATATTTGAGAGATTCTCCAACATAGAATTCCTCTATTCTTTTTTTGAGAATGTTTGGAACGTGCACGGAATATAATTCCTAGAGATATAAGACATACTCTTCTAAATATGGATTAGAGTAAGAATTTTCAACTTAAACTACAGAACATTTGGTGTTCTCCGAAGAAAAAGTAAAATGAATTGAAAATAAAATATACTATTATTTTATTGAAAAAAGTGAAATAAAATATTATATAATTTATAATATTTTATTGCATTCAACTGATAACTTAATGACTTTTGTGATTTTGAAGGAAAAAAATCATTTTTTCCATTAATGCACTCATCAATTCCTCATTAACTAATTTTTTTTTCTCAGTGATATTCAATCATAAAAGAATGGATAGAATGTTATAAAATTGATACACAGACATAAAATATGTATGGAAATAAGTCATGTTATTTATAAGACGATAATTTTTATAGTGTTTAAATATGCAGGGTAATCAATTAGAAGTTGGGCCACTGCTCACGATGATACAAACAGCAAATCTACGAGGTATACATTCAATTAGGGTACGGATTATATAATGATAGATGGTAGCTCATATGATCTGAACCATCTTCCACTGTTTGTGCCGCGATTAAGGGAGGCCTCATCGTCAATTAGTTAGCGCTTGTCCTTTGGTAGGTTCAGGTTTGAATCCTGGCTGTGGCATGAATAGGATTTGTTAGTGGTTCGAAATCCATGTTAAACTATAGGTCCCGGTCTAATTTGCCTAAAGAAAGTAAAAAAACCGTAGAGCGACAAACCAAACCAAACTTCCGATTTAGATAGCGGCAGAGCAGACCATTCATGCTTAAAGTATGCTCAATCGGTGAAAGATCAGAAGACATTAAAGGCAAAAGAAGAAACTATACATGATGCAAGGCTTGTCTACTTATGAATGTCTATTGTTCTGTTGAGAATATAATTTTTGTCTTTGGTAGGTCGGTGGGTTGGCGTCGATGACAGTCTTAGCTTCTGATTTTGATTTCAATACATTAAACCAATGAAAGAAACACAAGTAAGCATATTTTTACGGAGGAAGTTTTATTTAACTTATCATTATTTATACCCAAAGAAATGATCTTAGAAATTCATACATTTCAAATATAAAAAAAATGACACTGCGTATTAAATGTTTATCTTATAAAATACTTAATATGGATATTTTTAACTTATTCATTCACCACTAGAGCAACTGCTATGTAACAGATTCAGCTTTAAACACAGTACACCGCCATACACATTTTCTAACTAAACTTTGCAACGACCCGGACAACTAGTCCTCACTTTCATGTCACATTCTGGAATCCAATAGAAGGACTTTCCAGCCTAGGAATTTTTGTTCCTATCACTAGTCTTAGAAAGAACTTTCGATTCTGCATCATTTGTCCGATTGGCAATTAGGCTATCAGTGTCGCTATTAATCAGGACGTTCCGGCCCATAATTGAAATACATTTAAATATCATATAACTTATATTATATTATATATCAGTAAGCGGTTAAATTGAACAGCGAATTACATAAAATAAAATTTAATTAATTTTCACTATGCTTCACTGATTAGAGTGAATCTTAACATCTAATCAATTCCCATCCTAAATTAGCTTTCCAACAAATTTAAGACAAGTCTCTGAAGTTTCAAATCAAATCAAATTAGTCGTCACCGCCACATCTACAGGTTTCAAATAATTTCTAAGCACTTCCTTAATCAGTTTCCTTTTATTTAATTATTAATATCCTCCTATGGTGGCGGTACTATACAAACACTTTTATTCAGAATACGGATTTGGAGAACGTTTAATGTACACAATGTTCTATTATTTATTTGGACAATAATATATGCTCTTATTTTTAATATTTAAATCATTAATTTTAATTAGTAAACTTGAAAATAAATTATTAGGGAAAATAATAGCCCAAACAAAAAAATCGCATTTTTAAGAATTATAAATTGCTCAACATAATTATAATTATGATTTCCGCATTTTTAATAAATGAAAATAAAATGGACATATATGTTGCTTTACTAAAATCAAATACTGACGTTGTAACCATATAACTAAGTTATAATAATACATTTGAATTTATTACAATTTTATGTTTTGTGATTTCAAATTTCATTTCATTCAGATTTCAAAACCAATACTAAATAAAGATAACCAGTAATATAATAATTATACTTGTATACAGTATTCGATTTATGATAATTTGAAAATAAACTGTGCATTGAACACTTAGAAAAGTATTTGAACATGTTTGATTACTATAAAACTGTAAAATTATTCTTTTTGAAATCTTGAATTCTCTTTTTATTCAAGTTTAAATACATTTATTGCTAAACTAAGTTCCTTCATATTATAATTAAAATTCATAAAAAAATGAACAAATATGCGAACAAGCAACACTTAAAGAAGAAATACATTAAGTAAAAACTTTTATACAAAAGTAATTTTTTTATATTTTATAACTGAAAAATCAAAAGAAAAGTGAATATCTATTATAACAATACAAAAAATAAATAAAATAAAGAGAGATAATAAAAAAGAAAATTTAATATTTATTTATTAGCATGAGTTGCAGAAATTAGCTATGTATATAATCATGGTTAATGCGCCATAAATTTAAAACATTGTGCTATTGATTTGATTCCCTGCTAACAATTTTATTGAAAACGTATATATCGTTTATATAAAGATAAAATGTCATTTTTCAATCTTTGAAAATACGATTTTTTTATTTCCGTATAACTTATTACCGCTTGATTAGAAGATCTTCAATTTGAGGTTATTGTTTTTCTTTTTTACAAAAATGTGAAATCATTTCCCGACGGCTTTGTTACCGGAAAACCTATTCCATTGAAAATTTATCTCATTATCTTCTGGCTTAGAAAAAAATATAGATAAGTCAGAGTTTTTCTGTAAAAAAAAAAAACGTATCATCATCGTAATTCGATAAAAGATGTTCATCGCTGTTTCCTTAAAAATGATTTTCAGAGGATAATAGCTTGATTGTCTTTTCTTGGATAAGATTTTAGATAAGTGATTATCTCCACCTTTTCTCCTACATATCATTAAATATAAAAAGACAACCTTTTAAAAAAAGTGTTTTTATTCTTTTCTAAACATGAAACAAAAAATAACTTATACGTTTATTTAGAAAACTTTTTATATAAGTTTCTATCTTAAATAAACATTATAAAAAATCTATAGAAACTTTCTGATAACGTATGTAGGACAAATTTTGAAACTAAAGATATTTTATTTTTAGCATTTAATCTATTTTTAATATTTTTAAATCTAATATTAAATACAAAAGACAAGTCTTTGAAGACAATGAAAAATAAAAATAATTTCTGTGGAATTTTGTATAAACACCATTATTTTGGGTCTATTTTTATATATGACGACATTACTGAGATATGTATATATATCTTGAATAAGTAAAATGTTGTATTCTTGGATTTGAAGTCGAAAAATAATGAAAAACTTATTTATATCTGTAACACATACACACACACGTACATACATATATACACACAAATAAGTCATATATATGTACATTAAAAAAGACCATCCTTATTTTTCGGACGCTTAACATTAAATGTATATTCCTTACCACAAACTAAAAACTGTATGTAGTGTCGAAAAAATTTAATGAAGTATCATAAGGTTAAGCCTATTACCTACAATAAAAATTCTTTATCAAATCAGATAAATCGCATTAACTGTTTCCTTACAAATATATCATGTATACATTATGACAAAAGATTATGTGGAAATTGTTAAAAAATCAATCATTAATATTAATAATAAAAAAAATAAATATTATTATTTTAATACTTTACATGGATTATACCTCTTTAAACAAATCGTTAATTCAACTGAAAAATATTTTTGTTGCACAAGGCAAAGTAGTACAAAACCTTCATTTGAAAAAAAAATGCACATAAGAAGTAAATTATTATCAATTAAAAATCAGTTGGGCACCTATAATATATTATTTTAAAAATAGTTATCACACAAAATAAGTTTGTAAAAATGTATAATCAAATACATATAAGAGTATTCGACAATAACACATAAATAAAAGTGCTGTAGTGTTTACATTTTTGATTTCAAGTCATGAAATATTTTTTTTAATTCTTGACCATATCTACAAGTTTTATATTATTGCAAACAAAAGTAAAAATAATCTGAGGTCCAAATAAAAGTAAAATCCATTAACTATATTTTCAAATATATTTTCATGTAAGTGTAATTTAAAAAATTATAAATACTGAATAAATAAAAATTTCAACAGCTTAATAAATTTATTGTTTTACATTTCATTGTTATAATAATGCTGGATCTTGAATACTCTGTTATAGATTTTGCAAAAAGTATTGATTGAATACGCTGATATAGGTTTTACAAGAAGTATTGATAGAATCGTTGATGTAGATTTTACAAAAGATACTGGTTGAATCTGCTGGTATAAGAAAGGTACTGGTTCAATCCCTGCTATAGGTTTCATAAAAAGGTACTAGCTAAATCCGCTGATATAGGTTTCATAAAAGGTACTAGTTGAATCTGCTGGTATAGGTTTAACAAAAGGTACTGGTTGAATATAGGTTTTACAAAAAGTACGCTTTTATAGGTTTTACAAAAAGTACTGATTAAACTTTATATAAAAAACTGGATGCATTCCTGGTATATGTTTTACAAAAGTTACTGGATGAATTCGCTGGTATATGTTATACATAAGGTACTAATTGAATTCGCTGGTATAGGTTTTACAGAAGGTACTGATGAAGGAATTCGCTAGTACATGTTTTAGAAAAGGTACCAACTGAAATCGCTGGTATAGGTTTCACAAAAGATACTTTTAGGGATATTTTAATAAAATGTTTTTCTGCAGTTTAATTTATTACATTGAATTCTGAGAAATGACAAAAAACTTTCAAAATATGGTTTCAGAAAACAAATTAGAAATTCTAAATGTATTTTTATTATACTGGGAATTTTTTATACAACATGATACAATTATTCTTTCGAAAATCAGCAATTAAAAACATATAATAATCTTCACTGGTTTTCGTTAAAATTATCGAACCCACAAAAAAAATAATTAATTAAGCACTTTAATTATCATGGACAGAAATTGTTTTAAAATTGAACAAACCTAATCAATTGAAGTACATAGATATTGAGAGAGTTTTGATGAAATATTTTTTTCAAATATTCCCTGTACTTGGAATGCCAGAAATATTTCAATTAATTAACTGGAAAAACTTATTAAGAAACCACATTGTTTTTTTTTTTTTTTTTCTACATTTGTAGAATGTTTCAGTAACTAATTATCGCATATCATTAACATACTCAGAATGGTTTCTTCCACTTACGAAAGTTTTACTCGTAGAGTGTCTCGATAGGAAATATTTCTGCATAGCTTCACTTATTCAGATCTATGAAAAAAAATTGAACCAAAAAAAAAATCTATTGCTATGTGGTTTTTTTTTTTTTTTTGTACATTGGTGTATTTCATTTTATTATGTTAGCCACGGTTTTTATTAGGGACAAACCATTTTGATGTCTTTTAGGGCAACATAAAGGAAAAAGTTTTAGGGCTTAAAGGGAAAAAGTTTCACAACAATATATTTGTCAATGCGAAACGCTGTCATATGTTGTGTTCTCTATAAATTAAAAATGATTTACTGCTACTGAATCAAACTGTGCTTGGTTTAAAATAATTATTACTTATTTCCTAATTATCCAATCAAGCTATTATTTATAGCAAAACTACTAATTGTTTAAAAATATATTTGTACAAATAATTTACTGCGAATGACATTTCTTTTTAAATCTATGAAAATAAATTTTTTAACATTTTTAATTTTAAATAATATATATAAGCTTTTAAAAAAAATTAATTAAATTTGGGCTTTTACAAATGCGAAATAAATTACCACAACGTATACAACATTAAATTAAATTTTATACAAAAAATGCAACAGGTTAATAAAAGGTATTTAAACAGATAACAAATAGGTTTTATAAAGGTATTAGCTGAATCCGCTAGTATAAATTTTACAAAAGGTACTGGTTGAATCAATGCTATAGGTCTTACAAAAAGGTTCTTTAAGAATATTTTGATTACAATAACAAAAAAACAATTAAAGCAATAAACTAGTAATAACAAACAACGGACGAGAAACACAACCATTTTTCGCAACAATTTTCGTTGCACGTAATTTATCATGGGCTTCAAAGAAACACAATGGAATACTACACCAAAATCATCAAAGTATTCCTAGTACAAAAACCCCTCACATTCAGATCCTTCATATATATTTTCAAGATCCAAAATGCGCATAATTTGCAGCAACGAAATTGAAAATCATTGAACACAAATATCAAAAGGTGAATGGCAAAATACGTTGGCAGATAAAAAAAAAAAACTCACAGATATTTGTACAAAATATACAATAACAGGGCGGGAAATATTGCTCAGGATATTATATATGAGAATTGTAGCATAACATCAGGAATGAATTTATATTTATATGGATTTTTTTATAAATATTTACATATAGAAATGAAATTATTCTATTCTTGAATGTATAAAATAGATTTTATATCTTGTTTAGTTTTTTTTTTTTTTTATCCTTTATACTATACATTTAGGACTCGTTGCATATTTTCGTTAGATCTTTGCAATTGAAATTCATTTCTATATTTGCGGGTTAATATAAATATAATGTAAAAATTTATAATACTATAACCCAAAATAGAATTATAAATTTGAAAAATTGAACTTGATAAAAATATAAATTTGAAAAACATAAATCTAACGAAAATGTAAATTTGAGACAATCTTATCCACAAGAATTATTATAATGCTCTAAAATAAGTAATTAATTTTATATTTTCCTCTGTTAACTAAATATTCATATAAAATTCAATTACAAATTTCACATTTCACTTTATTTTAATTTCACTTTATTTTGATTCTATTTCACATTGATACCTTCTTTTTTACTATAATTAGTTTTCTAGACATTTTTTATTAAAATCCGTTATTTCTTTAATTAAAATTTATACTAAAAATTCATTATTTTATCAAAACTTTATCAAAATTCATTATATTTTTATTAGCGTGTATATCAAAATTAATTATTTTTTCCTAAATATTTCTATCATAATTCAATAAACATGTAAAATATTAATAAAGGATTAATTTAATAATCTTACATCAAACCGATGTTATTATTTTTCTTTGCTTATTATTTATACTAACATGCAGTTATTCATTTTTTTGTACTAACATGCAATTTTTTTTTTTATATCCCAAATAAAAATTATTTTATAAATCGGCATTTTAAAACATACACTTTTCTACTAACATAAATAATCAAAATTTTGTATTTTAATAAGAAAACTCTAACACAATTTGTAACCCAACAGCATCAAAACAACTAACGTGCAACGATGTAACGGTTTGATTCTATTAACAGCGTATAATAAATAAAGTGTATATTTTATTACTAACATATATAATGAAAATTATGGGCTTTAGTAAGAGATCTCACACAATTTGAAACCCAACAGCATCAAAACAACTAACGGGCAACGAAATAAAGGTTCGATTCTATTAACAGTGCATATTACAATCACTACTTTCAGAAGCGAGCAGCATCAAGGAATCTTATGCCATCATTCATGGCCATCGCTTTTCAATACTCAGACTGCCAGTGGGTGTTCGAACACGAAGAAATATATACGAATGTTTTTTCGTAACAAGCGAAACTGCATGGGAACTCTTTAATATCCTCCCCGAAGGCAGTAAACCCACCCTCCCGTACCCTACCGAAGGGCTGTTCAAAGACCTACCAAAAGATTTCTGATATATAAAAAACAGCAATCTTGTCAATAATGTATATTTTTATGAGTTCACAAGGCATTTCCGAGTTCCAGCGGTTTTATTGGTATTCGTAGTTAAAAATCACAAACGTTTTAACTACAAGTACTAAAAAAACTTTAAAGTTATTGGTAGTAATTCATATTTAATTTGTTTGACATGTATAGTCTATAATTTAATGTTACAGTAGGAGAATGTATATGTATCATAATTTGATAATCCCTACATTTTTTGATTATAACAGAAATGTTAGAATGATATTCCAGTAATGACTTTGTTTATTAATCGTAATAATGTCATGTATTCAGTAGAATGCAATAAAAAAAAAATGATAAATAAAAAATACTGCCAGTATAAATATTTGTAAAGTGAATAATGCATAATGTGTAATAAAATAGTTAAAATATCATGAAATCAGGATAACAGAATATCATGATTATAACAGACAGAAGTATTAGAATGATATTCAAGTAATGACTTAATTTATTATTTATAACAATCTCAATGAATTCAATAAAATACAATTTTCAAAAAAAAATAAATAAATAAAAATATGGTTTGTGTAAATTTTGGTAAGGTGAATAATGTATAGTATGTAATAAAAGTGATTAAAAATATCATGATTTTAACAAAAGTGTTAGAATGATATTCAAGTAATGACTTTATTATTTATAACAATCTCATGTATTCAGTGAAATGCAATTTTTAATAAATAAATAAATAAAAATTTTGTTTGTATAAATTTTATAAAGTGAATAATGCATAATGTGTAATAAAAATAATTAAAAAATATCACAAAAATTTGGGACAAATTATTTTGTGTTGAATTCTAGAAAATAGCTTTTTTTTATATAATCTAATCAAATACCTTAATAAAACTCATCAGCTTACAGCCTCAAAACTTAAGATATATTCATAATCGTATTCTATTTTTTACTATGAAACATATTTAAAATAAACAATTAAAAATTTGCTATTTAAAGTGATCGGTAAAAGAATGCACATTTGATATTAAAAAAAAAAAAAAAAAAAAAAAAAAAAAAACACCAGGTTGTGAAACACCTTTGTTTCTTTTAATAAAATTCTTCAAAGAGTGTCAAATAACAAAATAAATAATTAACCTTTATTCATTTAACATAAAAGAGCAAAAACAGAAAAAATCTATTGGATGGAATGTTGAAGTAGGACAAAAAACTTTTAAGTAAAAACGTTTGAAACGAAAAATGAAAAGAAGATTTTTTTTTAAATCAGCTCTAAAATATTTTTGAAAGCCTTTTAGAAGAACTTTAAAAACTCACTAGTAAATTTCTTTTACTTTCCCAGATAAAAAGGGTCGGAATATTTAAAAAAAAAAAAAAAAAAAGAAACAAACAATGTCAGTAAAAACGTTTTTCTGAGCAAATTTTTGATTTAGTAAATTTCTTTTTCTAATAAATTCTTTTTGTTTTCAAAATCGAACACAAAAACAAAAGAAAAAGAGCAGTTGCAGTGAACTTTTTAAAAATTATTTTCTTTTATTTAAATATAAATGAAATTTTCTTAAATGTATCAATAAACACCATCATTCAGAAATTAAATTGAACAAAAATTATATAAATCATTTTAAAATAGATATTATAAAAATGTTCTCTGTCACTTTTTTTTATCGCAATAACATTTTCTGTATTTTTAAGGTCAAAAGCATTTCATTCTTTTAAAATATAAAGTTAATCTTTTCTTTTACATTTCGTTTTGATTTCACTGCTACAAAAATTTCAAAATTCATTTAATACTAATATTGGCAAATTATTACTTATTGGGGTGTATTTAAATAATAAACGAATTAATATAAAATTTTATTAGTGACATAAAAGATATGAAATATATCAACACATCCATTATATAATAGAATTTCATAAAAAAAAGTAATCCTAGTACTACGATGATAATTTTTTTATTTATTCATAGGGAAATCACAAGTTATTTTTCTAATGCTGTGAAGTTTAAGAAAGCAAACTTTAAAACAATTAAAAAAAATTAGCAAAAAAAAGACAGTTTCTATTGATTTGCATTAAAATGTATGCATTTGTCTGCAAAAAAATATCAACAAAAAAACATATATTATCGAAAAAAATATTTCAAATTCAGTAACAAAGGAGTTTATTATATCACTTTCAATCAATAAATCTTTTTATAAAAAGGTAAGTGTACTTATATTCAGGAAAATTTAGGGATCTGGATATAAGCTTCTAATTATAACGTACATAGGTGAAACGATGGGCTCAGGTTTAGATCCATTAGTAGTGTCCATTGCTTTCAGAAATGGCGATTGCGACAGCGTTTACTTGTCTTATGTTGATAGTCAGGTTTGGTTTGGTTTGTCGCTCTATGGTCATTTTGCTCATACTTTAGGCTAATAAGGCCGGGACTTACAAGAGGGAGTCATATGGGAGAAGACCGGTAAAATTTCCACCGGGTAGTCCGAATCACGAGGCAAAATGCTGAACATCACGAACGACATCGAGTCTACTCGTATTTTGAAACAGTATCTACAACAAAAAAATGCCAGATTGAACCCCAGCCCTAATGCCCACCAGCGGCACACATGCAACTGAGCCACGAGTCGGGGGCAATCTATTTAATAATCTTAATGTTTTATTTTTCGTTTTTTTAAATTAAAAAAAAAAAATTTACAAGTATTTTTTAATCTTCAAAATGTCCTTAAATACTCATAATTGTCGCCATAAAATCTAATTATCTTCTATCTTTAGAAAATAAATATGCTTCTACGCGCGTTTTACTTTACGTTTGCTGTCTTTTTTTAATCAACAAAAATTACATTTTTTTTATATATTTTTAATTATTTACACTTTTAAGTTTATTAATATCATTATTTAGCAAACAAACATTACAATTCATTATGAAAATTTTTTATTTAAAACTTTTATATCCATGCATTTTTCATTCCAAAATTAACCACACAAATCATTGAGAAATAAACTTCGTTTAAGATTAAAAAAAAAAAAAAATGAAAAATAAGTATATAAGGTTCTTGATGATCTTCTTTCTTTCTGAATTTGAAAATTGGATGATTTGTATTTGTAATGACTTCCCTTTTCCTCCAGGTTATATCGAAATTGGTTGAAGATAGAAGTCGGAAGAAGAATTTTTTTCTTTTATTTACGACGTGCTCATTTTTCCATCCTAAGGGGAAACGTAGTTGTCTTTCATTTTTTTCCGACCCGTAAAGTTTCCACCAGGTAGTCGACCACCATCGAGTCTCCTCGCTTTTTGAAACAGTTCTGAACAACAAACTCCGTCCTAACGCTCACTAGCAGCCTATGAGTCAGGCAATCTATTTAATAATCTTAATATTTTATTTTTCGTCTTTCAAAAAATTAAAAAAAATTGCACAAATATTCATTAATCTTCAAAATGTCCTTAAATACGTATAATTGTTGCTGTAAAATCTAATTATCTTCTATCTTTAGAAAATAAAATTTGCTTTTACATACGTTTTATTTTACGTTTGCTGTCTCTTTTAATTAACAAAAATTAATTTTTTTATATATTTTTAATTATTTACACTTTTAAGTTTATTGATATCATCATTTTAACAAACAAGCATTACAGTTCATTATGAAACTCTTTATTTCATATTCAAAACCTTTTTATATCCATACATTTTCCGATTCCAAAATTAACCACACAAATCATTGGGAAATAAACTTCGTCTAAGATTCAACAAAAAAATGAAAAATAAGTATATAAGGTCCCTGGATGTTCTTCCATTCTGAATTTGAAAATTGGATGATTTGTATTTGTAATGATTCCCCCTTTTTCCTCCAGGTTATATCGAAATTGGTGGAAGCAAAGAAGTCGGAAGAAGAATTTTTCTTTCTTTTTATTTACGACGTGCTCATTTTTCCATCATGGTGGAAAACGAAGTCGTCTTTCATTTTCTTCCGACCAGTTTTTTCGGTCGTAAAATTTGGCTGGTTAAAGAATTTAATTAATCTGCAAAACTAAACTTTTGTTTTGCTTTCCCAAGTATATTTGTATTCAAAATATGAATAGGGTAACATAATTTTTAAAGCGTTTATGAGCAGTTTTATGCCTTATTTATGTGCCCTTTTAAAAACTTTTACATGATAATGGGTAATTAGAGAATTATATTTATTATTAGAAAAATAAATGTTTTGAAAACAATTTTCTTGCTTTTAGGTTAATCACTTTGTTATTGTCAATGTGTTTTTCATATACGCGTTCACAATACTTTGGCACTTATAGTACATGCAGAATATCATTTAAAACTATAAAATGATAATGGGTAATAAAGAATTATATTTATTATTAGAGAAATAAATGTTTTGAAAACAATTTGCTTGCTTTTTAGGTTAATTGCTTTGTTATTGTCAATGTGTCTTTCATATACGTGTACACAATACTTTTGCACTTACATGTGGAATATTAATGACATGTTATCTAAGACAACACCAAATAGCAAGTACTTAAATTCTATTTTTAATATATTTTTATTAATAGATTGCTAAAAGCCATTTTAGAATTAAAAAAAAAAAACTAGTATAAGAACCAAAAATACAAGTACTTAAATTCTATTGTTAATATATTTTTATTAATAGATTGCTAAAAGCCATTTTTTAAAAACAAAAAATTGTATTGTTTTTAATGAATAAATTTTTATTTTGTTTATTAAAAATTTTATTGTTTTTAATGAACAAACCCTTTTATTTAATGCAATGCATACAAATATAACAATGCATGCTTATAAAAATATAAAGATAATTACTATTTTTTTTGTATAGTGTAATTACCATAAAATATCAATGTTAAGATGCCATTAAATAAAATCAATACTTTTCCCAACTAAACAATTCACAGATTTTGAAATAAAATCGCTTGTTTTAGTTCATGTTATATGAAACAGTTACCAAATAAAGTGTAAAACTTTTTATTTTTATCTAAAAGATTGATAACAAATGGATCAACATCTTTTACAAATTATATTAGTTGCTTGACAAACATGGTTTCCTCCTTTTGAGTGTTGAAATAATAAACACGTGTTTTTAACAAGAGTTTTTTATGTATACAATACTTTCAAACAAGTTTTTAATTCATCACTAATATCGTGAATAGTTTGAAATCATGAACACAATTACTTATCGAAATTTATTATTTCACAATCACATGGGTTACCCTGGATGAAAATGAATGATGATTATGTTCCTGTCAACATGCTTCAAGTATTGAAATAACAAACACGTGTTTTTTTTATATATGCACTGTTTTTCAACAAGTTTTTAATTCATCACCAATATAGTGAACAGTTTGGAATCATGAACACAACAACTTCTCGAAATTCATTGCTTCACAGACACATGGATTATCCTGGATGTAAAATTAATGATGATTATATTCGTGACAAACATGGTTTCCTCCTTTTAAGCATTGAAATAAACAAATATTTTTTTATACATACAATGCTTTTCAACAAGTTCTAATTCATAACCAATACCCTGAATAGTTTGAAATCATGAACACAACTTCTTGAAATTCATTGTTTCACAATCACTTGATGAATCTGGATGACAAATTAATGATTAGAGATGCAAAAACATTGATATGTCCATATTTTAAAAATAAATTTGCGGTTTTTTTTTATCTTACAATACCATGGTAATTCACGAGGATTATAATCAATATTAAGATAACTCTAGTTCTACCACAGATAACCAATCAGAAAAAGGAGTACCAATATGATTAATTGTTTTTAACCAAATGCGATATAAAAATGATGGCATAACGATATCGGGATAAAAAAATAGCAACCAAAATCAAGTATATTTCATGAATTGGTGGAGCTTCATTCAACCATTACCAAATCCAGTCCACACAAGAATAGTTTGATAAATGCTTTCCTTGTCATTTTGGCATATTCAATTTTAAATGGATAAATACTTACATTTAGTCTATTTTGACCTTGAATTCTCAGAGCCCATTTTAAAATTACTCTTGTTTAATCTCTAATCCATATTTTTTTTATAACCTTGGAGAGTTCTGTACCTGGTTTGTCCTGCGCTATTGAACTTTAATTTTTTCAAAACATATGTATTAATAAATCTTTCTCTTATAACACAGCAGCCATATTATATAACAACATGATATAAGTGTGGTCGTAAAAATTACTCTTGCATGCATAATTGTAAAATTACAACTTGAATTTCAGCGAAAATTTGCAAAAAGAAGTAAAAAAGTCATACACCTTGCCATGTATTCCGCAGGTTTACAACGACGAACTTTCCTATTTAGATATGACCGAAATACATATCTGGTCATATGGCCAGATATGTATCTAACTATTTTCGACATTATTGTAAAAAGATTTAAATATTAGGCATTTGCACAAGTTGATATTGACTTCCAATAATTTTGTATTCCTATAAGATAAAAAAGTAAATTGAAGATTATCTTCTTTAAGAATATACGAACTTAAAATGTTATCTTTAATTAAATGGTAGACTAGATTTTTAATATATGCATTTTTATTTTATTTTTTTTTTTTTTTTTTCAGATCATAAGTGGATCTTAACTGTTTTCCGGTTCTGTGGACTTTTATTTGTCTTTCGCTAACAGAATGGTGATTTGGTTTAGTTTGCCGCTCTATGATCAATTTTTGCACTAGGCTATTATAAGCTAATTATACCGGGAACTACAGTTTAACATGGATTCCGAACCACTCACAAATAACCCTTCCACAGCCAGGATTTGAACCTGAAGATTGTTGTACTAAAATAGAGCTGTAGCTATTGGCTGTTAATATAATGGTAGAGATGTAGCAGATTCGGCATTGAATAAGGTGCACCAGGTTTTCAGCATAATATCATTGTAATCATATCAGCCACTGCAATTTTGAACGAATACTCATCACACGGTGTCTGAGAGACCCACTATCCTACCACTCTTCAAGAACTTAAAGGAAGGACTATTACACCAGGATTTAACATTGCCTTTCCAGCAAATAGACAATCTTTTTGCTCGGTATAGCTAGTCGAGAGTTTTCAAAACCAAGAATCCTTAGTTCAGAAACTTATTGCTATTGTTTGCATTTGTTACTATTTATTAAATCTTTTCAAAATTATTTTTAAAAATGTAGAAAAGTGACTTTATTTTTCAATTTAATTTTCAATTCGTGAACTTATTTTTGTTGAGTTTACACTGAGTTACGAATTGTTTTTAAACGAATAAAAACCAAATGAAATATCTGAGCAATTAATCAATGTTCTACATCAGTGATACGGAACAATGCTCAAGTCTTATTATAAATGCCTAGCATGAAATCGTAAAAATATCATAACACATTGAGATTTTATGTACTTATTTATTTGATGCTTGTGCAGAAAAAAAGAAAAATTATTTTTATTTATTTAAATACTAATATATTTATTTAAATGCATTTTTCATTTCATATAATAATATTTTTTATTATGGTGTTTATAACTTCCTGATATAATTAATGATTTAAAAAATTTACATGAAAAAGAAGCACAAGAATATTATTCTACATCGTCATGGAGATATTTATATTATATATTATATTTTTTTATGACAGCTACCATACATTAAATATATTTTACATGCAGAATATTAATAACAAGCAATCAAAAACGACTCAAGAACTTTTTATCTCTTAAAATGCAGTCTAATGAAGCAACAAGATCTTTGTTATATACTATATGCATAAATTATTTCGTCTAAATTAACTTAATATGATGTGATTTAAATGTCTAAAGACATACTTTTCATCCATATGGACATTAGTTACTGAAATGCACGACATGAATCTGATATGCTAACAAACCTCATTCCATCTATTAAAAAATGAAGTCATAAATTTACATACAACAGATTTATACATATTTAAATATCTTATCAAATTACTTACTAGTATGTAATTGTAATTTGTAAGTGCAGACTTCAAAGACACCGTATAAATAAGTATCTTAAATTTAAAACTTTTATCACTTAATCATGCTTACAAGTTCTAAGAATTCAGTCTCACATTATAATAATCTTGTTCTTTTGATATGATTTGCAATCACAGGAAGCTCATAATGTATAGAATTAATAGCAAGAACCAGAATGAGTTAAATATATCTCGCATCTTTAAAGATTAAATCCAGAATTATCTTTGTTTTTCGCATTTTAATGCTAATATCTGCTAATATGAGTAATTCATTAATATATACATTAATATTATTCGTATTAGACAATTTTAGTCTCATTCGTAGCATATCATCAAACCTACACGTGCCTTGGGTAGTGCTAAATGAGTAACAGCGGTGCAGACCTTGCTTATGGCATAAGTTAAATGTTATGTTTTGTCAGCTGCATTAGGAAAAAAATATTATTCTTATTTTTAAATAGTTTCTTAATATAATTTCTATAATTGGAACACTCTATCTGATAATCCACTTGAAAACAACTCATTTAAAACCTGGTTTAACTTTATTCTAAACATGCCCTGAAAAAAATATTAGCCCATTTTTAAAGCTGTTTGCCCTTTCATTTTCTAATCGGGTCATAAATTGTATGGCCAATCATCTTTTTCGTATGAAAATATTTGCAAGCCCAAAATGCATGCTCTGCAGTCTAAGAACTGAGAAGAATGTATTCATCTCACCTTCCTGTCTGCCCTGCACTTGTTTCTCTATTAGAACATTTATTATTAACACTATTCTGAATTAGAAAACAATAAAAGAGTTGTTACTGGGAGACTAAGGCCCCTTATGGGCTAAACATGTCACTATATGATTTCCTTCGTTTCTCGTTGTTGTTTTTATGTTCCTTGTGTTTTTTTTTTTATTTTATTACTTATTTAGCCTGCCATTGGAAATATAAAAAAATTTTATTTAATCAGTGGTAAATAAATATGTTAAATTCAAATAACCATTAATCAAGAATTTCAGAATAAAATCTTGTAGAGACAATGCAATATCATTTAAGAACCAAAGGAATGTATTTAATTAAATTCCCGAATGTAACATTAAGTGTTGTAGAACATTAATTTTTTTTTTAATTTCACTTAATAGTCTTTTATTTTAAATTTAAAACATTGAATAACAGTTATTATTGATACTTACTTCGTCAGAAAACAATTTAAGAATCTTAATAAATGTTATCTTGGTATATCTTAACATGCATGGAACCATTTGAAAGTTTTTGATTTAACGGAAGTGTTAATGGAAACATATGTATAATTGGTGAATTAATTGAATAATTTATTTTACCTCAGCGGTCTTTTATTTTTAATTTGATTTAGAACTTTGATATAATCTCAATTAAGAGCATGATAATTGGTACTGTATAATATTATGTATAAATATACTGTACAATGTTATGTCTTGTTATTTGTGTGGTATTCAGAACATGATAATTGATACCATATAATATTATATATAAATATACTATCCAATGACATATTTTGTTATTTATGTGATATCCAGTACCAATTATCAATACAGTAATAAAATACCGAGTGATATATAGATGTAGTATGGGCATTTAATAAATAAGCATTGAATTGAAATGTCATTTTTTTTTTATTTCTCTTTCATTTATTTAGTTTTCCTGCAATAATAATGTTTTTTACCCCAAAAAGGCAATTAACTACCCATATATAATTATAGAGGATCGCAATTATCAAGTTTCTAATATTATACTATTAAATCTTGTTCAAAATTAATAACATGAAAAAATTTTTCTCAAAAAAATTTGACTGTTATTTCAAAACTTCAGAATGCTTTGACTACAAATCACAAAAATATTTTTGTCTTTCATATAAATATACAAATTAATAAAGATATTGCCATAACAATCATAAAATATGTTATAAATAATTAAAAATAAATTTTTCTAAATATGCATTTTCTTTTTAATGAATGCTTTGACAAATAACATGATTAATTTTTATAATTAAAATATTAGTTACTTTAGTCAAATAAGATATGTGGTACTATAAAATATAATCTTGCTTACAAAATATGGAAACTTGATTATTTTTTATTAACGATTGCTATAATATCTACATTTTAACTCAGACGATCACTGTATAATTTTAATTTTGAATATGTTTAGAGCTATCTCATTTCCCAAAGATAAGAGAAACGATGACACTTTATTTCTAGTGACATAAACTCGGCATAAATTTAATGTCATTGTCTGATTGATTACAAAGAGCAGGGCATATAGGCCATTTTCCTATAGGCTAACTAGGCTCCTAGGGCATCAAGATCAAGAGGGGCCTATATTCAAATTGTTAGCAAAATTAGAATTACACTATTCTAAAACAGTAAAAAAAAATAAAACACTAAATCGAAAATAAGAAGAAATTCTACACATTTCACTAATATACAAACATAAAAATGTATTGGTTAAGATCAACGCGTTCGGCTCATTGGGTCTGTTTGTTTGTATATACTATGTAGATTGCATCAAAGTATAGTTCATACGTCCATTGATTGCTATGGCAAATATTGACATACCTTATGCTACTAAGCTTTTTAATTTGATAAAAAAATATGATAATTCTTATTGCATATTTTATTTTCGTAGTCAAAGATTTTTATTATTTGAATTTTGTTTCTTTGTTAATGTTATGTGTTATGTTTAATTAGTTATTGTTACAAGTACTCTATAGGGTGCCGAGAATAAATATCCAAATAAGTGTCACCGACTTTTCTTTTATTTATTAAATGTGCCCCATTTTTTATAAAGATTAGTATCCATCACAATATGTTTCATTTAACATATTGATATATATCACAGTAATGATGTATTTTATTATTATCTCTCATGCAATTTACAAACTTAAAAATGGGAGGTGAAGGGGCCTCATAAGTGAAATAGACTAGGGCTCTTTTCATCTAAATCCGGCGCTGACAAAGAGGCCTTCTTGATAAATTAGATAACCATATTTGAGGGACAATTCAACCGTATTATTTATATTAAGGCTGTTTTATCCTTCAGGTCTAATAAGCTTACATTTTAACAGCACGAGTTTCATATTCTATCTTTCCTTAAAATAATTATCCTTACGGATTTGAAAATGAATAGGGAACTTTGATATTATATATAATGGAAATATACAATCATTCGCACAAAATTAATAATGGCTTAATTTCAATTCAATTAATTTTAATCTTGATCGTGAATTTTCCATGGTTATATGCCTTTCTATTATTAATTGATATTAAATTATCTTCATCAAAATGGTGGTATCAAATATTGTTTGTAAAATAATATGACTTTGCATCTTATGCTAATAAACTCACTTGTGTTAGTGATAATTGAATTTAAGTAATTTTAACTTTCAAAATTAATTTTCTGGTACTACACTTTTATAATGTTAATGGAAAATAAAATTAAATATTTTATTAACTGTTAAAGAGTTTGTGTAGTATCAAGTAATTTAGAAAATGCATATTTATTTTGCATATTTGTTAATATTCATGAGAAATCATTTTATTCAATTCCTTCTATTAGCTCACACTTTCCCTATATATATATCTTGTTCAAATTTTCAATCGTTCATAAAATATTTTTATTCATCCACTCAAGTTCAAATACTTTTTTTTAACTTGCAGTGGATGACACTTGATGTTGATACAGTTTTTTCAAATATTAATTCATTCATTAAATTTAATCAATTAATTTTAGTTTTTTTTTTTTTTTTAGATTAAAGTTGCATATATCTACCAATAGATGGCGCCAGATAAACTTTAAAAATGAATGAAAATTATTTAAAAGGACTTTTTGCAATATAGTGAAAAAAAGGAGGAATTGACTAGCAAAATTTTTTTTTTTTATATTACTTGTTTTTTCTAACAGTAAAAGAGTTTGTAGTGCTAAATATTGCTTAGAAAATGCATATTTGTTTATTATAAATTTATATTACTTGAAATATTCTGCTGCTAATACAATTAAATGTTTAATGTTTAAAATTTTAATGCATCCAATTAAATGTAGAATTGATAATTTTATGTAGACATAAATATGCATAGTATTTAAATTTCTAACAAGAAATTAATAAAACATATTTTTCAACAAGAATATTTAAGTTTTTTAATATTTCAAACATAAAAACTAAATAATAAATTAAGTGTCAACAATTTTTGATAAAATTTAAGAATTATGTTAGTATTTTAAACACATCGTTTTGTTTTTTGTCTGTAAGATTGTTAAATGATAATTTTTTATCTTCTTTTAAGGAATGTTAAATATTTCATGCTAATAAGGATTCTAGAATGTTTAGAAATTTTACTTAGGAATTTTATTTTAATCAATAGGTATAAATTTCTTAAAATAATGTAGAATTATACATTGTGAAATATTTAAATATGGAATTAAATAATTATTTTTAAATCAAAAGTTTTTATTATAATTAAAAATATATGTTATCATAGAATGTATAATTTTTCAAGCAAACTTTTACCATAGTTAATACTGTGGATGTTACTATTTCAAGATAAAAAAAAATTGAATAAATGATTGTAAATATAAGAGAGATATTTCAATACATAAATTATACATTGAAAGATTTTATAAAATTATGAATTATTTATTGAGTGTATATCATATATGAATTATTTAACACGTGTGTATAATATATGAATTCTTTTTTAACACTTATTGTTTAATAAATGGACTAAAAGAAAAAAATTAATTTATTGTAAGCTGTCTCTCATTCATTGTCTTTTGTATTTAAAAAATGGCGAACAATTTAAGATTTATTTAACGAATCTTTCTAAACTATTTTATGGCAAATATTAGCAAAATAGAATAAGTCAAAAACAATTAAATTACAAATACCAAATTGACATCGTCCTTAAATATAAGGAAACATTAAAAATTAGTTTAATTGAATTGTATCATGATGATTAATTTTTAAAATAACTTAATGTGTTGATGAAATAGTTCACTCACTAAATAATGCATACCAGTTTTAATTTTAAAACTTTTAATAGCATAAATTCATAATAATTTGGAATAAATCATCTTACACTGCCATGTAGAAAAATAATGCAGCAATAATTCACAGTTTTTTTAATTATTAACAAAAGCACGATTATAACTAACTAATATTTATTAAAAACAGATTTAAAATGATTACAATAACAAAAAGTAAGCCAAATATCATTAGAATTTTAAAGAAAAGGCTATTTTGTATTATGCATAAAAATTTGTAATGACTTGAAGTACGGATACATGTCTGTCTCTTTATAAATAAATAAATAAATAAATTTTATATATATATATATATATATATATAATATATATTAATTAAAATATATAAATATATAATTTATTTATAAAATAAATAAATAAATAAATATATATATATATATATATATATATATATAAAATTTTATTTATTTATAAAGAGACAATGTATGCGTACTTCAAGTCATTCGAAGGATGTATGGCATAATACATAAATAGCCTTTTTTTGAAAAATTCTAATGATATTTTTACTTTTTGTTAACTGTCGGTTTGTTGGCTTAATAAATAAAAGTTCGGTTTATTTAATAAATCTTTATAAAAAAATTTTATTTATTGACAATGTTCCTCATTCATTGGCATTTGTATTTAAAAAATTGGTGAAAAGTTAAGTTTATTTAATAAATCTTTTCTAAAATAAATAACAATTTATGGCAAATGTTAGCAAAATAGAATAAGTTAAGAACACTTAAATTACGAATATAATGTTGGTATCGGTATTATATATAAGAAAACATTAAAAATTAATTGTCAGTAACATGATGATTAATTTTAAAAATGTTAAAATGTTGAACAAATAATTCCTTCAAATAATGCATGCTAGTTTCAATTTTAAAATTTTTAATAACTATACTATAAATCAAAATATTTAATAAAACATCTTACAAAGCTCTGTAGAAAAATATCGCAGTAATAATTAACAGTTTTTTAATTATTAACAAAAGCACTATTATAACAAATTTAATCAGATTTAAAATGATTAAAAAAACAAAAAGTAAATCAAACATTATCAGAATTTTCAAAAAAGGCTATTTATATATTATGTATATATCCTTTGTAATGACTTGAAATACGCACACGTGTTTTTTTTATATGTGTATATATATATATACATCAGTAATTTTAAATTAACCGTAGCAAATCTTCAAAAAAATTATAATAAACAGAGGGTTCACTCAAGATCATTTTTCTTCTCAAGGTTCGCAAGAAAAATTACTTTGTTCTCGTACTACGTTGAATTTAATTTGCCATGTAAAATCGCAACTAATTTGCCAAATGTTTTATTCATTTGCTATTTTTTATGATGAATATTATTTTTTTTGTAGTAAAAAGTTATAAATATTCAGCTTAAATATTCAAAACCTAGAGAATACTGCTACTTTAAAACAGTTATCAAAGTTAAGAGAACTTTTCTTTTTAGATCGTAAGTGATTTTTTTGTGTGAATAATTTCATGCAGTTTAAATTATTCTTTATTTAAATATGTATTTATAGTTTTTATTTAAAACCTAACTAATAAAATATATCCTAAGTAATTACGTTCCACCTATGCAATCAATTCGTACGGTTATTTAAATAGATTATTAAAACTTAAATTAGGATAATTATATTTCCTTTTCTTACACAATTCAAATAAATTTTAAATATAAAAAAAAAAAAAAGATAAAAGGTCCTATTTATTTCATCTTCTAAATCAGAATGAAGAAAAAATATTAGGATGCTAGTGAAATAACCTACTTTTGAACATGTGTATATCTTATTTTTATATTAAGATTACAAAATGAAGCTATTATAAATAATTAAAAAAAATTGGTAATTCTTCCATTCTTTAAATATTCTGAAGCATATTGTGTTCTTCTTAGTGTATCGAAATGTTAATGGGTAGAAGCTTACGTCCTTAAAGAAGACTGGTTCTATATTATATTTTGTGATGAGTTAAATTAATATTAATTCTTTACTTTGCATAATCAATTTATCAAATTTTAATTAAGAAATTATTATTATTTAGTAGACAAAAAATCAAAATTAAAAGAAAATACTTAAGTTAAAAATTGTTGGGAATTTTGAAAAGATATTGCTTTCAAAGTGAAAGTTATAATCCAGAAATGGTTCTTAGTAGACTATGCTTAACTATGTAAGGATATACATCAATACACATTACTTATTTAAAAATTAAGTTTCCGTATTTAAAAGGGAAAATTAAAAATAAATAAAAGATCGAAAAAAAAAAAATTTAAACAGAATGAAAAGTCATTATGAAGGGTTCCTTCCTCAATATTAGTTTTAAACAAACGTAATTCATAATTTACCTCGATCTTCGCTACAATTTACTACAATCTCTAAATGAACAGCTATAGTGATGTAAACTGTTATAATGTGCAAAACATTATTAATATCATTATCAAGATACGTATTTTTCACCCAAGTGTTTCAAATATCGGAAACAGATAATTTTAGAAGTAACTGACAAATAAATCAATTTCTAAGAATTACTAAATTGAATATTTATACGGACCCTTGTTACAATAAAACAAGTTATTTTGTTATAAATTTGAGAAAGGCTACGAGTGTGTATAACTTTCTGAACTATCCATATACTTCAAAAAAAAAGTGGTATACCTGGAAAAAAAAAAAGGAAAAATTAACTAATTTGGTTAATTTTAAAGGAAAAATTAGCTAATATGGTTAATAAAGGAACTAAAAAAACAATTAACAAAAGGAACAATTAACTAATATGGTTAATTAATTAATCCCGAGAATTATAGCGCAATTGATTCAACATGATAAATTTAGTGAATAAAAATGTTTCTTAGAGAATTAATAAAAATCTTAGGAGTTGTTGAAGTTCAAAAATTGACTTTCCCAATTGTATTTGAAAATTGTTTTATTTAGAGCAAAATTTAGCTGTCTGATTAACTTGCTGGTTTGTTTTTTAATTTTTTTGTGTCTCAGTATAAAAAATATTTTTTCCAGTGTATAAACATAACTCGAATCAAAACTCTTTATATATGTGAAAAATGTTGAATTTTAGTATACCAAAATTTTTAAGCAATTGATGTTCTAGTGTCATATATCCTCCACGCAGAATTTTTTTTTAATTATTAAATCAATTAATTATTATTCATCGATTTATTGTACATTTAAGAAAATATCTACTAGTATTTCTTTGACAAATTAATTTTTTATTATTATTATAGACCTACATTTAAGCAAAGAAGAATGATTTCGTAAAGGGGAAATGTCTTCAAACTTAATTTATCTACATTAATATATTATATAATTTAGCTGAAAATATTTATAGTAAATTTTGAAACATTTATCGGGTTCTAGCTTTTCCAGAATAGAAAATTATTATTATGCATTTAATAAAATTCTAATAATATAAGCACTAATAATTCTTTATGTGCCCATTCATATATTAAGCTTCACAAATATTTTTTAATTAAAAATGAATGATGAATTATTTGCTTTAGTAAAACTACTAAATATTTTTTTAAATAAATATCAAAACTGTGTTAGTCTGCGCTTTTGAATAAAATCGGTTGAATTTAAATTATAAAATAAAATAAAAAAAAAAAGATTTCTTTTGGAACGTGCTTAAAAATATTAAAATGTTAAACCTGTTAAGTATTTTTGATAGTCATCAGTATTTTATTTTAATTTTTACACTATGCGTATAAAGAAATTTATATAATACATTCATTTATATTATCGCGATATATGTTTCAAACGGAGAGATACACAGTTTTATAAATGAGATAGATAAGCAACTGTATCTGATTTTTATGCAAACATGTACCTCAAAAGGCGATATTAGGATAATAAAATCCACTGAAAATCGGTAACGAAAATAATAATTTAAAAAACGTAGAAAAATCTGTTGCAAATATTCTGGTAATCAATTTATAAATCGCATTTGGTTTACAAAAATAAAATTTAAGAGATAAATTCAATGATTTTTTTATGAGGCCACAGTATCTATCTCATTATATTCAGGTGTCTGTAATGTTCTATGTGACAATTTCTATAATGATGAATATGCATATAGAAATATTCAAATGTCCGTAAACATCACATGCATGGACACCCCACTGTTATTTATGAGAGTGTAAGATAATTTATGTGATTCCATATTATTAAAATATCATTTTGTTATCAAATTATTTCAAATAAAAAGTATCTTTTGCATAAACCAAGTATATGAAATTGTTAGTCCTGTATGGCGTAATCCAAACACAAAACATTTATGACATTTAAATTTCTGTTATCTTAAACTTCTCGTTCTAATATATACATGTTTTTAATGTATTGCAAAAAGAAGAAACAAATATTCCCAATTTGTACATTCCAAATTCACTACCTACTATAAAATTCAAACCATGTTTGCTATCTTAAGATTTTTAAATATTAATAGTCATTTATGTATATATTCAAAATTCCTGGTTTGCATAGATATTTTTTTTCTGATAAAAAATCTAAGTAGCTTTATCAGTTTGACATTTTCTTAACAGTTAAAAAAAAAAAGAGCAGTTTTGATATTTCAACAACCTGTGGAAAAACACCTTTTAATTTAAGACTAGATCTTTAGATTTTTGATGTAATTTAAAAATATGCATTCTTTTCTAAAGCCTACCTGAAAATTCGTCTACTTTCATTGAATAAACAGTAATGGAATGTGTTTTTTATAAAAAAATATTTCTATGAAACCAATCGTATTTATCAAAAAAAGTTTATGAATTATATTGACTTTCTTTTATGCTAGATATACTTTGTGTAAATATTAAAAGTGGAAATAAAAGTAATAAGATGGTATTTAAAAACATTTGGCTTGATTTATTAAATACCATAGCTTTCGTAGACAATACTTTGTTCATTGGTTTCATAAAATATGCATACTTTTCAAATGCCTACTTTCATTGGATAAACAGTAACAGAACACGTTTACTACAAAAAATATTTATGTAACCAATCGTATTTATTAAATAAAGCCAATTGTTTTAAATAGCATCCTATTTCTTTTGTTTTAACCTTTGATATTTAAACAGATAATATCTAGTATAAAAGAAAGTCATTATAATATATGAATAAACTCTTTTGTTCTTGATGTTGTTTCAAATAATTTGATAAATTGGTATATTTGAGTTGAATTTAACTATTTCCATTTATTTTTCCATTTACATTTCACAAACTTGCAAATGTCTGTTACAGATTTTAATGATCGATAGCTTTTGTTCTAGGTTAAAAGAGATAGACATATTCTGATTTTGAAGTAATTGGATTGCAATTAATTTACTAAAGTAAAATAAATAAACAAACAAACAAAAACCCTCAGGGAATGTTGAATAATTCTGATAGCTTTTTTTTAAAGCGTGGGTGAATATATTTCTGTCCACTGTTTCCATACATTTTGCATGAAACTTAAATTTGCATTTTAAATAAAGGTGTTTTTACCAGAATTGCATTTGCAAGTTGCAATAAGTTGACGAGTTTTTACTTATTTTACATATTATTATGTAAATTTTCATTAAATGAATTATTCATGAATAAAATTTAACACCACCACCAATGCCGCCAAAACAAATTCAACACACCAAAAAAAGAAATGTTTAAAAATTATTTAAATGTTAATAGTTATTGCTTATACATTATTAAGTGACATTTTTTATATCACAGACATTTTTTTTATATCATATCACAACACAACACGACATATGACACTCTATTGCAGACGCGATCAAGCGATACACACATCCATTGTTCCTATACATTCTGCATAGGACTTAAATTTACATTTTAAATAAGGATATTTTTTCAGCTTTACATTTGTAAGTTGCAATTATTAGAAGACAGAAGAGTTGATATTTATTTTGCATATTATGCAAATTATCATTATATGCATTATTCATGAATAAAGTTTAACAATCTATCTTTTAGCATTATAACAAATCTTTAACAATCTATCTATTTAACTCTATTTCCCTCCTAAACACCAAAAAGAAATGCTGAAAAATTGTAATCAAAACTTATTGCACAGACTTTTAATATTAAGTGTACAGTCATTTTGTTTATATCACAACCCTTTTTTATATAGAAAATACAATCATGTGATACAAACAGTTTCCCTTTAAAAAGATCTTAAAATAAATAAGAAGAAAATTTAATGTACAAATATACATATTTCAACAGCATGTGAAGTAATTCGCATTTATATTTAACTAGATTAAAGAGATCTTCAGATTAGTAGTGATTAATTGATGTAATTTAAAAATATGCATTATTTTCTAATGCGTCTCAGCAAATATGTCAATGAATAAACAGTAAGAGAAAGTTTTTTTTTTTTTTTTTTTAAATACCGTCTATGAAACCAATCGTATTTATTAAATGAAGCGAAATGATTTTATATATAATGCATTTCTTTTATTTTAACAATCATTAGCATTTAATATTTAACTTATATTTATTATAAAAGAAAGTCAGTATGATATATGAACTCTTGTTATTGTTTCAATGAATTTGATAAATTGGTATATTTGTATTGAATTTAGTCATTTCCATTAATTTTACATTTCACAAACTTGCAACTGTCTGTTACAGATTTTAATGATCGATACTCTTTCTTACCAGGTTAAAAGAGATGGACACATTCTGCTTTTGAAGTAATTATATTGCAATTAATTCACTAAAATGAAATAAATAAACAAACAAAAACCATTAGGGAATGTTGAACAATTTGATACATTTACTTTGAATAGCGTGGGTGAAATATTTCTATCCATTATTTCCATATATTTTGTATGGAACTTAAATTTGCATTTTAAATTAAGCTTTTTTTTTTTTTCCAGAATACATTTGTAAGTTGCAATTAGTTGAAGCGTTAATATTTTTTAAAAATATTCTTATGTAAATTATCATTAAATACATTATTCATGAATAAAATTTAATAATAACCTGTATCCCCCTAAACAAAAAAATTAAACACACCAAAAAGAAATGTTTTAAAATTATGATTAAATTTATTGCACATACTTTTATCATTAAGTATACATACATTTTTTATATCACACAGTTATGTGTTACAAACATCCATTATTACTATACACTTTGCATGGAACTTAAATTTACATTTTAAATAATGCTGTTTTTTTTCAGCTTTACATTTGTAAGTTGCAATTAGTTGAAGACAGAAGAGTTGATATTATTTTGCATATTATGCAAATTATCATTATATGCATTGTTCATGAATTAAGTTTAACAATTTATGTTTTAACATTCTAACAACCAATTTTTTTTTATCAATCTTTAACACAACAAAAATAAATGTTTAAAAATTGATCAAAACTTACTGCACATACTTTTATTACTAAGTATACAGGCATATTTTATAATCGCAACATTTTTTTATATTGCAAACACAATCATGTGATACAAATAGTTTTCCTTTGAAAAAAACCTTAAATAAAGATGAGAAGACAAATTTAATATACAAATTTGCAATTAATGTATAATTTTTAGCATAATTTGCATTGCATTTATTATAATTACGGCACACATAGGACATATTATAAAATACATAGGAGGTTTCAGAGCATTACATTTTTACATTTACTACACTTCAAAGTCAGAATTTAAACATTCCTTGATGAAGAATAAATTTGCAATAAAAGGTTTTCCATGTCCTGTCATACTTTTTTTGGGAGTCAAAAAACAACTACCAGTAAGGAAGAAAAATATAGGAAGCCGAAATGGAGGTATCAAAGATACAAGTTGCGTTACACTGGATAAGTTACAAGATTTAGGCATATATTTAGGTTTGTTGACTAATAAGTTAGAAAGTATTATAAATGTTAGGTATAACAAGTTTTTGAATTTACGAAAAAAAAAAAAAACATTTTATTCGATTTTTTAAAAATACATGCATCGAAAAATAGAAACACTGGCTTAAAAAAAGTATTTGTTTATTTAAATAATATCTTACTGTTTTCCATAATTTAACTGAAGTTTATGGTGTACCATTATGACAAACATTATAGAACATTTAAAAACATTAAAAGTAACATTCCGCACCCCAATCATTGTCTTTATAAAGAGTTTTCATACTTTTTTATTTTCCTACTATCAAATAGTAAAATCAAATATTTATGAAAACACATAAATAACATTGAATTTTCTGAAAAACATGCATTTTGCAAAAAGAAAAGAAAAGAAAAAAGAACTTTTTTTTTAATTTTTGAAGTGTGTAATATAAATATCAGATTATTTTTTTGCAATAAAATATAAAATATTTCTCAGCTAGTAAGAATTACATTTTAAAATAAAAAGTTCTTAATAGCAATTGAAATTTTTTTTTTTGCAAAAATAAACAGTTAATCTTCCTATTATCAATTTTTTTATCATATTTTTTTATTTATGAACGTTGACTGAGAATTATTTACAGAAAATAGTTCAATTTCTTATTTACCTATTATACTTTTTACTAAAAATAAAATCATTATTTTTAATTACAAATTTTTGTCGAGTCTATTTTATTTCAACCTAAGAGAATTAAAAAAATTACTTACTTTTATAAATTTAACAATGATCCATTAAAATTCAAAAAATAATATTAAAAATTCTAAATACTAATTCAAACCATTAATTTTAAATATTAGTATAACAACATAACGTTTTTTTATATAAAAAAACAAAATTAAAAAATATTAAAATGATTTATTTCATATTTATTTAATCATTTCTATTACTTATCTCTGAGGAAATAATAAGATTCTTTCTATTGCCGTAACTAGGTGTCAGTATTTTTTTACGATAACCAAGCTTTTTTAGTTTTGTCGTAACTACGGTAACATCAAGATTACAATCTAATAATCGGCCGATATAATTGTTTCCAAAGGGTATGATGGTGAGATAAAAATAATAACTAATGAAATTGTGTAAGAGATTATTAATTTAGTAAGGTAATAACATAATTATATCCTATCAAGTTATCACAACTGCTGATATTTATCTTTGTGTTGATTAATTATAGGCTTCATAAAAAACGTTAAAATACTAGAAAAATATTGCAAAGCCCTTTTTACTAACCCTGATTGCCTTACTAATAGTAGTTATAATCATAATTATAATAGTTACACACATTTAATGACATAAAGAAAACTTATTATTTTTTATCAATGAATATGTCGTTTTTTTATTAAGTTAACACAGAAAATTATTTTTATTATGATATTTAATAATTTAATTTACTCATTCAAATTACAAAAGAACTTAAAAATAAGTAAATAAAGATAAATTTTGTTTTGTATCGTTTAAATATATTATTTAGTATAAAGAAATAATATATATAATTAAAAAATTAATCTTAATTGTTCCTTATTTGAACGTACTTGTGTTTAAATGAGGAGCAATTAAGATTTATTTTTTAATAAATAAAAGAAGTATTTAATATATTTATTTCAAACTTGCAAAATATTAGCAAATTACTATTCAGAATTCAGATATGAAACACTTAAAAAAAAAAAACGTTTTTTATTATATGCATTAATATACCATACTTAAAAGGAGAACATTAAATGAATGAATTAAAACTAAACTATTATGCTTGTAAAAGAAATAAATTGAATTTATTAAGATTTTTACAGCAGAATTAATACATAAATATTAAATAATTATGTACAAAATATTATTATATCGAATAAATTAGTTTATAAAGTTTTAAAAGTTAAAAGTTTTTAATATATATCTTAAATCGTTTCTCCAAGAACGGCATAAAATTGTTCTATTGACGAAAATTGTGAGAAAATATTTAATTTTGTTGTCCAAAACATAATGAAAATTAAATAAATATTTTTAAAATCAATAATTTTTTATTTTAAGTTCTTACCTAATTTTTACTAGCAAATGCAGAAACAAATATTTCCTCAATCAATATCAAACGTATTTTTATATCTTATGATAAATACATAAATAGCGCACACAAAATAAATAAGTACATTATATCTATCATAGCTCATTGATTCACTATTATTTATATTTTTATGATGATTATATATTTTCCATAATAACTGGGTATAAAAATATAATGAATATATTATATTTTAATTTTAGTTTAATTCTATATATTACATATTAATATATCACGATGCAAATAGTATCTATTTTATATATAATAAATCTTTTACTAATAGAAGTAAAAGATTTTGTAAATATAAAAAGCTATTTTTTAAAATAATCATTCATTATCATCATTAATTATTTAATATCCATTTAGTATCATTAATTTATTTTAAGCATACATAATTTATTTAGCACTTCATAATTCTTTCATACATAATTATTTGCTAAAAAAGCATTTATTATGTGTAGCATCATACATATAAAATGTAAATATTATTTAAAAAATGTGAATAAAATATGTTCTATACATAGCATAAATAAAGCTAATGTTTCATGACTATTGATGTTTTTTATTGCAAAACTGGTTGATGACAGATGTCAAGTAGATGCAATGTTTTAGTAACAACCAGTTAAAAATGAAAAAGATTTCTTGTTCACGAAACGATTTTTGATAATAGTTATGAATGATTTAATGTTTAATAATTGGTATTTGGTAATTTTTTGTTTTAATTATGACTGTTTAGCAAAATTTTTTTACATATTTAATACTTTGTTCGTCCTTATTACAGGACTGTAGCATATTATTTATTGCATAATGATACTCATTCTGCATAAATTTAGTTTTTATTCTTTAGGACATGTCCCTGTGGTTTATAATTTATATAATAATTACGATGCGATTGTGGCAAACCTCCATAATAGTCACAACTTGAATGTATATGTATAATAGTCTTGACATGGCCATTAGAATCAGCTTAATAATCGCAATGGAGATTACAACATGTGTAAAAATTCTAATGAGAATTATGACAACATGCCTAATAGGTACTCTGTAGGGTTTTTTTTTCTTCCTATAATACTCACAAATGTAAATCTTAGAACAGCCCAAGAAATCATTTCTTGGTCGCTGTTTGTTTGGTATGTAAATAAAAGAATAGATTTCAAGTTATTTACATAAGATGCAAAGTAAAGAAAATTGTATACTGAAGCTTTTTTAAATGATAATATTAAATCCTGATAGCCACTAAAATTTAGAAAAAGTTATCAAGGCATTAATGACATGAAAAAGTAATTTGAACTCTCATGGATCAAATTGTAAACAGACAATAAAATTAAAAACCCGAATTATGATCATAATAAAGAAAAAAACGATGAAAAGCCCAAACATAAGTTCTTTCTGAAAATATAAACAAAAAAAAAATAAGTGATATGTCATTAACATTGTTTATATTTGGAATTTTTCAACTTAATTACAAAGAAACTAAACATTGAAGTATTTTTGTAATATCGTAGTGGGGCAGTTACGGCAATAGATTGTGGCTGGGTTGAGATACTCGAGGCACAAGATGGAGAACTCACAGCTTTATTAACACGCGTGCAAACACCACACACATACAATTAGAGGCATACAATATTTAGCACATTTAAAGACAGATAGTTATAGATTCGTGGTGAAACTCCACTTCTAAACCGAAAATCGAAAACTCGGACACTCGCAGGATGAGCGAAATATACTTCTTCTCCGGAGGAGAGTCTCTACAAACCCAACTAACGCCCCAGAATGCATTAAATATATTTTTCTAGATGAGAGACTATAAACTAAGCGTTTCTCAGCGGAAAAGCAGGTTGTGCTGTACTTCCCTCTCGGGTCAGAGTCTGGAGGCCAAGTGACCATTACTCTTGAAAGTCACAGAGGAAGTTCTTGGAAGTGGTTAGGTTAGATCTGTTTTGACGCTGTGGACTGGGACCTACAGTTAAAGTGGATTCCGATCCACTAACAAGCATCCATGCCACCGCCTGTATTGGAACCTGAAACCTGTGCTATCATTGACCAGATAGCTAGCCAACTGACCATCCGGCTACTTGTCAGTGGGTAGGAGGAAGTAAGGTTACTGTATATATATATGGAATTTTTCAATAAACTCAAATATATATATATATATTTGAATTTATTGAAAATTCAGAATTACTGAAAATCATTTATTTAAATAATAAAAAGAAAATTAAATTATAAATAATAAATGTAATTTGGAAAGAAATTCAGAATAAAATTAAATAGTATGAAAAAAAAAGAAAGTACTATAACAAATTTTATTTTTTCCTGACCATTACCATTAACATGATAAGAATTTTTGTTTGCCTACTAGCTCATTATTACTAATTATCTTTGTTCCTCTGGATGCATAATAATGTGTAAGTCTATTTTAAATATCATTTAGGGACAATTTAACAATGCAAATTAAGGAAAGATGAGTATAAT
>BPLR01020065.1:0-116876 GCA_021605095.1 Caerostris extrusa
AGTTACGCATTGCTGTCCAGTCTCCACACCTAAACGTCATCGAAAATTTGTGGTCGCAATTAGAGAAAGCTGTACATGAGCACGAAATCACAAGTAAGGAAGTTCTCAAGAAGTTCTGTGAGAAGAACGGGCTAAAATTTCGTTGAAACCACTAAAACACTAGAAGAATCTATGTCCAGAAGATTACAAGCTGCAATTCAAAAAGGTTATGCAACAAAATATTAATTTGTACGTTACAAAGGAAATTAATAAAGGGTATACTTATTTTTGTGGTGTTGTTTTTCCCTCGTCGTCTCAGATCTTTTTTTTTTTTTCGTAAAAATAAATAAACGTAACATTTTATAAGTATAGTACGGTAAAGCATAGGCTAAAGTATATATAAGGTAAAATTCAATCATCTTAAAAAGCAAATATTTAATTTGTAATTGCAAAAAAGTCTCTAAGTTTCTAAGGTGCTACTCAATTTTGTGGCCCACTGTATTTCAAATCACTTCTATATATCCCCACAACTTTTATCCCTTTCTTTTTTTTATTTTATTTATAAAAATAAAAAACGATACATAAATTAATTAGTTAAAATTTTATAACAAAAATGCATAAAAACATAGATTTAGTAACTGCTCGTGCAATTATAGCATCCTTCAAATATTCTGATAGTACTAGATCGATAGCAGCTCACATTCATGCATACATTTAACATATTAAAGGGCGAAATAGATATCCACCATGGATGAGATCCAGTGCTGTCGATCGGGCCTCCCATTTCCAATTACAAACGCCTTTTCGCATTAAATGAGTGGAATACTACACACCGCCGGAGTAATATGCATATTATCTAAAGAAAGGGCTATTATATCCCGTGGCACGACCCAACATAACGCTTTCTCGCATTTTCCGCCCGAGTAATGGCTCATAATGGGATCCATCATTAGATCTTTTGTAGTGTGTGCTTGCTTAGCGCGCGTACATCATCTTCTCCTTCTACCCCGGTCGCAAAACAAAGAAGGAAACTTATTTTTTTTTTTTTTTTTTCTTCTTTACTGAATAAAAAACACCACTTTTCATAATTCCCTACACCTTGTGTATTTACGCACTGGAAGATATAGAAGTAAAAGAGATTATGCAGAGGAAGAAATTAGTAAAAGAGGAAATGAAAGAAGAATTTTTTTTTTCAATTTTTTTTTTTTTTTTCTTTTGAAGGGAGGAGGGGAAAAAAAAAAAAAAGAAAAAGACTGATACTAGAAGCGGTTACGACTGTAGAGTAATCCAGTAGAAGCATTTATTGTCATTATGAAAAATATGGATGAAAAAAGAAGAAAAAAAAAAAAAAGAAAAAAAAAAAAGAGTAATAAAAATTTTTTTTTTCTTTGGTATGATAATTTTTTTTCCTTTTCTTCGTCTTCGTCTTTTTTTTTTTTTTTTTTTGCAGTTGCGAAGATATTCAGATATTTTGTTTGCTGACTTAAGTGCATTTACGAGCGTAATTTTTTTCTTCCTTCAACAGTTTTATGTATCTCCCGCCAATAAAAGATTTAGCGTGTTAAGAACCAGTAACAGTTGAATTCGGCCTATCGTAAAATAATGCGGCTAGTAGTGTCCAATGTTTTAAAGGAAGGTGAAATTGCTTACCCAGAGATATATAATGTAAATTTTCGTGTTGGTGTAATTGAGCGATAAGACAACGACATTTTTTTTAAATTTATTTATTGCACTTATGAAGTATAGAAATTATTAGACTTTCACCGTCATCTAGTAGTGATTCATGATCATTTATTTTTCTATTTTCAGAAATTGTGTTTTTTTTTTTTTTTTTTTTTTGAATGTGATATATTTCATTAGATTAGACCAATTGGGTAATCCAACAATAAATAATAATTTATTAGCAATCTGGAAAACATACTTAGCACTGCTGATATCTAAAAGTAATTTTCAGATCTAAATTAAATATAACTACCAGTACAAATGCAATAATAGATGCAATTTTATTACTAATAATAGAGAGTTTTTAATAGTTACAAATAATTCAGGCAAAGTTAAATTAAATAAATGCAAGTAATTATTGAGGGATAAACATGACAAAAATATGGCACGGTATGCAAATACTCTTGTTGTTGTTTCTTATCTAATTTGTAGACATCTCTCCAGGACCAAGCCCCGAACCCGTATGGACTCACATGGTGGAAGCGAAAGGGGCAGCTTTTGTTGTAATGGTGCACCCGTAGGTAGAAATCTGACTTGGATCCGTTCTACAGTCATACATGAGACAGGACCTACGGCTTAAAGTGGATAAAAAAAACCACTACAAACATCCATGGCATCTCAGAGATTCGAAAAACCTGTGGAACAGAGCACCATAGCGCTAGACACTCATCAGGTCATTGAGTTGCCTAGAAAGATTGTTCTTCCGGACGACTTTGTTGATATAACACCATGACGTTGTTTATTATTCAAAAATATACAGAAAGATTGTTCTTGCTTAACAAACACTTTTGTTTAGAATATTTGAAATTTGTACTCTAAATATTGATACGTTTTAACGTTATTTAATAATTTCAGAATATACAAGATAAAAATTGACTGAAAAAAATATACAAATTAAAATATAGAATATACCCTATATAATATAAAACAAACACTAATATAACTAGTATAGAATAAATAATCGGATGCATACGTATCCACATATCAACATATTTCTTTTTAATCACACATAGAGTCAACTAGAACAAAGTTACTACAGAGTAAAAAATACCATTCCCATTAATCATTAACGTTATTTAATATTTTCAATAGTAAGGTAAATATTGCTTGATACTGTGTTGGTGTTCAGTTTGAACAACGTAGTTGACTGAAAAGTGGTTTATCACGATTTCGGTGTTTATTATTCATTAGAAAGATTGTTCTTGCTTAACAAACACTCTTATTTATACTTGAATTTTGCACTTTGTTGTAGATCAATATATAAACAGAAACAGGAATTTTTCCCCAAGTCCTTTTAATATGATCGGTTGCTATTTACTTCCAGAGCCAGCCAAAGTCTCCCACATAATATCTCGTCTCATTGTCATTCGTCCCAACGTTTCTCAGTCAATTATTTCATCAGCCCCAATCATTTAGGGGACACTTATCGGATTGGGGTGCATCGGGGGATGCATTCCCACAATTACCCCGGACCGGGGTTGCATGGAGGCAGACGAAGAGACTTTCCCGCGCACAAGTTGGCTCCAGGGGTGGTGGTGTGGGAGACGGTCCCTTTCCCTGAGGCTGCCTTGGTAAATTGGGAGAGCTTGCCTTCGAGCCACGCTGATTGTAATCCCAGTTACATTTTCATCCACATCGATGAATACCACCCGAAAAGAGATACTCGGATTATAAGAATTAACTTTGAACTGACGTTATTGTCCGGCTTAGTTCGAAATGCACTTCTTCCGCCCGCCCACAATGCAACGGTCCCAAAACAAAGGGATTTGATTTCTTTGATTCTGCTTTTACAGGATAAATTTTCAAAAGCTCTCGTGTAACGCGCAGGGATTTTCCTGGTGGAGGTGAATGACACTCCTGAATGAATAAAACTGAGTTAAAATTTGACCTTAAAATGTAAATAATATAATTCTGTATACGTTGATTAAAACAATTTGACAATTAAATTAGGGCCAAATTCATAACCGCTACATTGTACAAATAACAACAAAAAATGTTAATATGATAATGTAAAAGGGGCCTGAATAGCTGTGACTAGCGCTCTGGCGCTCGTTGCCACAGGTTCGAGTCCCGGCGGTGCCATGGGATGTTTGTTGTGGTTTGGAATCCACTTTAAACCGTAGGTCCCGCCCTAATACAGAAGAGCGTCGGGCATAGGGTTGACAACCCTACCCCGCCAAAGAATCATCGACCGACTAGAAATCCGCCGGCAAACGGCTTTCGGCCCACCGTGGGGTTGTCACGCCACTGATTATGATAATGATGATGATGGTAATGTAAAAAATAAACACACATTTTTTTTTTTAACTTTCTAGAATGATATATTTAAAACGAAGCAAAAGTATTTATTAAGCAGATTTCCATTTCAATGAAATAATTTACGTGGCTTGATTTGGTTTGGCTAGTCGCTCTACGGTCATTCTGTGCACACTTTGGGCTAATTAGACAGGGACCTATAGTCAACAAATTGGATATCATATAATAGCATGGATGTTATAACAAACATCCATGCCATCGACAGGATTCTAATCTGAAGCCTATGGTATCAAAGGCCAGAGCGCTAGCCAACTGGCCATAAGGCCACAATTTATATGACAATTTATATGACTGTTTATAATGCGAATTAAATTAAATAAAGCAGGCAGTAAAAATAATTTCACTTAATTTACAGAATATTTCTAACTTATACAACACTCAAAGAAGTAGAAAAAATTATATTCAAAATATGACCTTCTTTTAAAATCACATGCTGTCAAACGAAATCACAAAAACAAAAGTTCATTCACATTATATACTACTTACATCATAACAAAAAATAACTAACTATTTATATCTTCTGTTCTTTTTCGTGAAATGCCTCACGATTTCCTCAGTGGAAATCACCAAAAATATGTGATTAAAATCGATTTTCAATGGGTCCCTCAGTTAAAGCAATTTTCTCAAAATTCTTCAGAGATTTTTTTTTCACGAAGACAGAGAGCACAAAAATTTATTTAAAAACCTCCATTTATCCTTCCCATCGCACTTAGATCAGTGGATGGCGTGTATACCCGTGCACACGTCAAAAGCACATCATTGCATGACCTGTTAAATATCTCCTATACTCGGTGTATCCTAGGGGGACGCTTGAAGACATCCACCAAACACAACCTCCCCCGTCACCTCTTCTGCTGTAAAGGTGTCTTGGAAAAATACCTAGTACCACGAACAGTCATTACTAGGGAAAGCACCATGCGTGACATGAGGCGGTTATTAAACTGCGGCGGAAAAGACAACCACAATTTTTTCTACCTTTTTTCATTTTTTTTTTTTTTTTTTTTCGTAAACCCATCTCTTACAATAATAGGAAAAAAAAAACGAAAATGAATAGGGTAAATTTATAGGAACATGCAGTGAAATTGTTTTCATGTAATAAGAGGAAGCTTGTTAATTTTTATGTAACCAGCTTCTATTAATAAATGCATATAACATAACGACAGTTATAAAACATTCTTTTAGGTTACTGTCAGAGAACTGAAGACCAACAAGCTGAATAAAAAAAGTGTAACTTATCCATTTGAAAAAAATAAATTTAGAAAAATAAATTGAAAGTTTGGTTTGGTTTAATAGGACATAGAAATTTTGGTCTACGGTCACTTTGGCTAATCAAACCGGGACCTACAGTTTAACGTTTTTACACTGTGCCTATAGCCGAATTGCCCCTTTACAGTTTGGGAATGATTTGGGTGAGAAAGATCTGTGACGCCTCCGAGGCTCTGTGACGCTCTACGGTCATATGAGACCAGGGCTCTACGGCTTAAAGTGGATTCCGAACCACTAACAAACATCCATGCCACCACCAGGATTCGAATCTGAAGCCTGTGGTACTAACGGGCCAGAGTGATAACCAATTGGCTATCAGGTCGCAAAAAAAAAAAAAAAAAAAAAATAGATGGGAAATGAGCTCAGTTTTTCATTATTAATTAAATTAAATTAAATTCATTTAATTTTTTAAAAAACTATTAACAATGTTCTGAAATAGACATTTAATAACATACTTCAGAACATGAATTTGTTGATCTGTAAATAAAATACCAGGAATTTCCCTGCGTACAGGTACTACATCATCTGTAAATTAAAATTTCATGTAAACTGCCATAAACACATAAAAAATCCTCCAATGAAACTTTCACACATGTTTGACTATAACAAATAATTTTTATTATATTAAAAATCAAATTATTTTCAAGAGACTTTGATTGAAAAAATTGCATATCTAATTAGGTACTGTGCCTCAAATTTAGTTTCAGTGGTAACAGACTCCATATCAAAATTGAACTGGATGTTCATGCAAATTTTCAAAATTTTCTACTTTGTTATATAAATTTGAATACAACAAAAACCATAATAAATATATTTTATTATTTTTTAAGTAGTAGCACAATTATGTTCCATCCATACAAATAACTCTCCAAATTTCACAGTCTCTTGGTACTGGGAAGTATTGTGTGGGTGAAAATTTCATCAAAACTCTTGGTAAGAGCAAAATCAAATTTACGACTCATCTTTAAAGTGTTATCACCTCCCAATACTTTTCCGCAACTCTTTCTATGCCGTATCGTATTATTCTGATTAATAAGCTTTCCGAAATTTTTGTCCATGAGTCATTTCATCTTCCATTTTTTCCCCTGCAGTATTACACCCAAGAACACAAGAATGTTTTTACAAGACTATATTATAACCCCATCTATTATTTTTTAAGAGATTTTGATTAATAAAATTGTATATCTTTAAACTGTGCCTTTAATTTAGTTTTAGGTAACAGACCTCAAATCAAAATTGAACTCGGTCTTCATGCAAATTCTCAAGAATTTCCTACTTAGTCATATAAATTTGAAGACAACAAAAAAGCATTATATATATACATACAAAGAACTTTCCAAATTTCACAGTCTCTTGGTACTGGGAAATGGGTAAAAATTTCATCAAAACCCTTGATAAGAGCAAAAAATCATGAGTCATACGACTTTTTACGACTCATCTGATTAATAATGCTTTTCCGAATTTTTGCCGTCATTCTGATTAAAACGAATTTTTGTCCATGTTCAAACATCTGGGGATTCTTCTACAATTTTCATCATCCATTTTTTGCACTGCAGTATTTGTTCTCCTGCAATGATGAAGCTCCATAATATGCAGCAGTTGTGAGAATTTCAGTTGATGGGGAATGCCGGTTCAAGTAATCCAGTGCTTCCTGACAAATGCAGAAATAATAAGAGGGGTGTGAAAATTTGCGTAATTGATGGCATCCTCTGTAGGTGGGGAAAAGATGTGCGTCACGATAGCAACCACCACCAAGAGGTGCTATCAGCAGTAATATCGTGACAGAAAGTTTAATACGAAAGGGGACATTATTGAAGTTTATTCTCTCTCAGCAATTTCTGAGGAGGAGGGTTTTTGTGAGCTAATATTTACACACACGATTTATATATTCCAGTAAAATACCTCATACATCATATGATAATTTAAAACACCCACTCAAATATTTTGTTTGTATATCTTCCCATGGAAGATGTACATGGGGTAACATATTGAGAATTGAAATTTATTTTTATTCTAGCTTACGTCCATATCGTGTTACATTTTTCATTGACAATCCTATTTTCTCATGAACATTCATTTCATTATCATTCCTAACATAAATTAATATAATGATATTTTCATTACTTGAAAAATTTGATTTTAATAAGACTGATTTATTTTTGCTAGCTAAGAATATTTTTAATTATTTTTACTTAATAAAGGCGAATTTGCAGCCTTTTTTGTATTCTTAGTTAATGTATACAAATAATGCTTCCTAGTTTACAGGTTAGGAAAAATTGTTTGTATACATTAACTAAAAATTAGATCCCGGTCTAATTAGCCTAAAGTGTGCACAAAATGACCATAGAGCGGCAAACCAATCCTAAGTTACAGCAACATAAAACAACGATCGCCGAAAGAAAATAAGAATTTTAATAAAACTTTAGAACAAAAAATAAATTAAATTTTATACAATTGAAATTCATAACATGCGATATACAGATAAATAATTGTCAAATAAAGATTGAAATTTGAAAAAAAAAAATTGATAGTTTTTTTAAGAGTTCCGCAAAACTTCTTTTATTTATCTTATTTAAGTTAAGGGACTTTAGAGTTTCTGAGCCCCTTGTGATAAGCCTGATTCGTCGGTTTAAAGATATTACAGAATGCAAACTTGCAGCTGTATAAATATTTATCAGTAATTTATTTAACATTTGTCGAACATTAACGAATATTTCACAAAACTGATATCTGTAGTCAATGTATCAGTATTTAATAATAGCAATATTTTTTACTTATTCCCAACAAACTTTATATCTGCTTTTTACTATTTAGAACTATTTTACTATTTAGAACTATTTCTACTTTATATCTGCTTAGAACTTTATTATTTAGAACTATTACTACTTTATATTTACTATTTAGAACTATTTTTACTATTTAGAATTATTACTACTTTATATTTACTTAGAACTTTACTATTTAGAACTATTACTACTTTATATCTGCTTAGAACTTTACTATTTAGAACTATTTCTACTTTATATCTGCTTAGAGCTTTACTATTTGGAACTATTACTACTTTATATGGGCAAGAAATTTTATATCTTACGAGTAGAGACGAAGTTAAAATAAATTACGGAATTAGCAGGATATTTTTGAAATTTTATTAAAAGTTTTAAGTCATGTAGAGACTTTTCGACACCTCATTACCAAATCACACTCAGTAAAAAAATACTACATAGATTTTCAAACCTCAAACTTTCTTGAATATTTATTAGGTGTTTTTCATTATAAAAGAAATTACAATTAACAAGATAGTAATAATACTAATGGATAATATACCTATGTAGATTATCTATGCAATTTTTCTAGATTATCGATTAGAATTATTGCTATGTTGTTAGATTATCTATGCAATTTTTCTATATTATCCATTAGAATTATTAGTATGTAGATTATCCATCCGATTTTTATAGATTATCCGCTATAATTTTTTACAATAAGAAAAGAACAAATAAATTGCTGAATTAACGAGTTTTTATGAATACCTATAGCAAACATTTGACACCATACCACCAAATCACTACCTTTCAGTTGCAACCTTCAGCTTTATATGCGAGTTTCTTTTCCCTTTTCCCTATCGAAACTAGTACTGCGATACTACAGTGCAAACGCAGAGAAAGAGATGGGGGAAAACTAGGCCTGCTTCTATCACAAGGGATTCGAAGAGTTAGATCCCAGCAATTTCTTGCTTCATTGATTCGCCGTCCGATCCTGCTTTCCTCACCTCTAGGATGCGCTTGAGTGAGGGGGGATCACAAAGGGGGTGAGGGGGTAGAATGGGGTAAAAATATAAAAATAAAAGAAAAGCCCCTCTAACCCTTTTTCCCCATGATGCGATGACAACGACGTATGACACCTCATGGCGGGTTCTCACATTGTAATAGGATGAGACATCTGCAACAAGTCTTTGCCCTCTGAGGCGCTTTTAACAAGCCCCAACTTGTCTGTGGCAGGATATTTCAGGGGGCCCCGCATCCCCTAATCATCTTGCCTGAATGCCAAAGAGATAGAAGGGGATCAACGGTGGAAAGAACTGCCCTCAAGGTTTTGCGTGTTGAAATTTAAGTTGGGAAGTATCTTACTTTTTTTTTTTTCAATACACCGAATTTTTAAGGCTGGGAATGTATTTGTATGATCCTCTTATAAAACAAGATGGTGAGTTGGATTTAACTTCGGAGAGTGACTTAAGTTCGTATTATGGTAAGTTGTATGAATGCCGTTGTTTCATGTGGTTGACGACAGTAGATATGAACTGCATGTTCAAAAATAATAATGCTAAGAAATTTATTGTTTTTTAATTAAAAGGTTCTATTCTCGAATAATTATATTATTTAATATCAATATATTCATAAACTAAAAAAATAAAAAATAAATAGCGACTTAATGTGGGCAACATTGTTTAAAAAAATAAAAATATCAATACTTCACTCAAAAAAATTAGAGAAATTAAATCATTATTACTGTTGAATTTTTTAAATTCATTTGTATTTTCAGTGAACGCATAAACTTAATTTCATGAACACATTGTAATTATATAACGATAATATCAACAATTATAGCCTTCTTTTTTTTTCAGACATCAGTTTGGAATCAAGGAATAATAAAAAATGTTTTCATCAGTATGCAAATCAATTCTGTGAGATTTTTTTAATACTAGATAAATATTTATCTAACATAAACTTTCATTTATTTATTTATTTACTTTTATAAGCTATTTTTGGCAACCTATTCATAAATGTAATCATAAACTAAGAAAATTTAATTTGAATATCAAAGTACATTTTATAATGCATTTAAAAATGATTGCTTAATGTTTATATAATTATTTAACAATTTTTCAATAAATCATATTTGTTACGTGACAAATTTAAAAAATATACTAAATTGCAATGAAACACTTCAGCAATTATGAAACAGCAACAATCAATATTAAATTTGCAGTTCCACACACTAGTATTTTGCATAATAGCATCAGCCGAGCAAGACAAGCCAAAAAGGTCAATTATCAAAATGGTTGGTAGATATTTATTTGCTTATACTAATCTTTATTTATTAATTTACTTTTTGTAAGCTATTTTGAAACTTTTGATATTATAATAATATTAACGCATATTGCTATATCAACTTGTAAAGAATAATATAAAATGACTGCAAAGAATAAAAATTGTAAAGAATAATAAAAAATAATCGCAAAGAATAAATAAAATACTTGTCATAAATCTAATCATAAACTTGTAAAGAAAATTTGCATTAATATTACCTATTCACACTAGAATATCAAAGTACATTTTATAATGCATTTAAAAATGATTGCTTAATGTTTATATAATTATTTAACAATTTTCAATAAATCATATTTTGTTACGTGAGAAATAAAAAAAATATACTAAATTGCAATGAAACCCTTCAGCAATTATGAAACAGCAACAATCATGCCACCTAGAAGGCATGTTAAATTTGCAGTTCCACACACTAAGTATTTTGCATAATAGCATCAGCCGAGCAAGACCAGCAAAAGGATCAATTATCAAAATGGTTGGTTTGATTTCAAAATGGGATGGTTGCAGGTTTCAGTAACGACGCTTAACCACAGAACGAAACAACCCTGAGAGCCACCAACGATTTAACATTCTGGAAAGCACGCGGCCGAATCCCAGGCAAAGGTTACAAAACCGCTGGCATGCAGCAAGAATATTAAATTAAGGCGTAAACTCCGCAAACAAAAGTAACTCATTTTATCAAAATTAAAGTAAAGCAGCTTAAGTAGATATTGCAATGTGGGTAGAAACATCCGATTCCGAAGAACAGCTAGCTGCTGCTGCTACAGCAAGAACACGACAATGGTATAAGCCGCACGTGGCGTTTTCCTGTTCTTAAGCGTTTCTCTTAATTACTCTACATTTGTTAATAGAAACGGCGCGGGTTTTAATGCTTCTCGTTAAATTCAGGAACTAAAAATGGGAAAACGTCGCCACTGTGTGTCTCTGCGATCTTAACTGGAGCAGGATGGATTTAGAATCTAGGAGGAGGAATTTCTAGCATTTTTGCCTCTTCAAGTACCTCTAATACGTATTTTCATTTGTATCTTAACAAAGAGGAAGGTAAAATCAAGAGATTTTAGTAGATTGCAAAGGTTAGCTAAAAGGTTAATAGACTTGCATTTAATGATATAATTGAAAAATACATAGGGTTAACTGATGGTAAGAAAATGTTACAATTTTTCATAGACCAGTTTTCATGATATTTCAAGTTTTAAATCGTTTCTCATTTTGCATATTATAATCAAGATTTATATGTTCAAACCATTTAACTTGAATTTCATCTTAAATCACTGTTTTTATGACTAAGGAAAAGTTTATGAGGTATTTTGTTTTTAGTAATAAATGTTAGTAATTAATTACACACTAACATGAAAACTTTTGTTTAATGCTAAAATTAAATTTGATAAACCAAAAGACTTACAGTTTGGAAATGAAATACAATTTGAGTAAGCCATATGGATAATGTTATACCAAATATAATTGACGTTTTACTTTTTCTGTTAAGACACATAAGGCTTTCAATTTCAAATTTCAAGCAGAAAGTATATTAATATTTTTTATTTATATTTTAAATAAATCTCTAAGAACATTAACTTTTAATTTTATGCTTTTACAAAATAATACATACAATGTAAGTAATAATAATATATAATAAGATATAATAGCGTTTTTAGTAATGCAAAAATATTTAACAACGAAATTTTAAGCGTAGTCTAAAATAACATAGATTTTAAGCTTATTCAATCCATTACAAACTAAAATTCTTTTAAATTGTGTTACAAAAATTTTTGGTGAACTCAAATATATTTTTAAATGTGAATGATTATTTGAACTTCTTTTAAATCAATAAAAAAAATCCCAAGACAAATCAATGCTTTGAATTTTTTTAATTGCATGCTTCATGTTTTTAATTGTATCACATTTAATATTTAATCGCATAATGTCGTAAAAAGATCCTGAAACAACATAACACATCCTGAAACCTCTTCATCAATAAAATTTATATTATTATTTCATATTAATTAAATTATGTATGTTATTTATGAAATATTTTTAAGTGAAATATGTTTATTCAAACTCTTACATATAAGACAGAACATATTTATTTAAATTGACAACTGTATAATTATTCTCGTTTATTTACAAATTGCTTTACTTTTTTTCTTTTGCGTTAAGCTTAAAATTAATCAATACATTTTTTTATTCGCATCATTACAGATTATTTTTTATCTATTCTACCATAAAAACACGAAACCTGCTTGATAGATTTTACCATATCCATGCACTTGTGTCGCTTAAATGTCCGGAAATAAAATATTATTATCTTCTAAAAGGCTTTGTTTTTTCGTGATTTACAAACATATCTAATCCGTCTCTAAAATAAGACTCTAATGATCCGTGAAAAGAAATCCCTGCCATCCTAATTTCACGGTCAGAATCACAAAGCACATCATCCTTTATGCGTCTCGCAAGCTCTATCGTCCAAACAATCGAACTGAATGATATGGAATTCCCTAATCCACATACAAAAAAAAGAAGGGATGGGGGTGGGGTATGCATAAAACTAAAACACAAAACCGACACACACACAAAAAAATAATTGAGAAGCACATCAAAACCCATTTGGCTCAACTGTTTTTGATGCGAATAACTAGACAACCTAAAAATAGGAGAGCCCCAAATTTGTTTTTTGGTTTTTTTTAAAGACTGGAACAAATAGACAGTTGACCGATGACGCTCATCTATGCTGGGGCAAGAGAGGGCGGTGCAACAAAGCCCCATCACATTCCTTCCATCGCTTAAAATTTCCATTACGCCCCCTGACGCGCGATTTTACTTCAGCACGTCTCGATCCACCCCCTTTTTGGAACTCTCAATCAACAAATGGATGCATCTCTCCCCAACTACTTTCCAAAGTAGATGTATTCCTGGCTTAATCGAATCCTAAAACGGTTGCGTTTCCTGGGGACCAGTATTAGGAACTTGGTGTAGTATGCAGCAGCAACCGACAAAGGTTCGAAATTCCTTCTATTTCTCTACACCCCCACCACCCCCGCAAAGAAATTCTTTCTTTTTTTTTCCTCGTCTCATCCACCCCTTTTTGGGAAGAGAGAGAGAGAGATCTATTTATCTTTTCTCTTCTTTCTGTGACGTTTCTCCGTTTTCAATCTTATTATTTTTTTTTCCATCCCTCTTGGAACCCAAGATGAACCTTTTCCACTTTCTTCCCAGTCAAGTCTAATTTAACCCTTTTAAAACGATGAATTAGGTTTCGTACTCGAGAGATCTGATTGTGGAACAGTTTGTTTGCACTTTTTTTTTCTTTTTTTTTTTCCCTCCTCAATGTTCCTTTCTGACTTCATTTCTGTCCGATTCCACTCCAGATAGCTTGGAAAGATGATCATTTACTAATGTCAACTGAATTAAGATGCCTTCTTCTCTCTCTGTTGTCAACAAAATTAGCTCGAGTTCTAAAATCAAGATCCGATTCATCACCGTTGACATTGTTTACCTTTCAAAAGTTTGCCTAGAGGCGTTGCCTTCAGGAGAAAGATTTAAAGTTATGTTTATTTACAATTTATGATAAATAGGGAAAACAATGATGAATCGATGTTGTTTACTGAAATTTCACTAAAATAAACATTTTTTGAATGAGCAATCAATAAATTAAAATTTATCTTCAAAAGAATCAATCTAATAATTTAAAAAATTCTCTTGACTGAGTCTGACAGCATAATTTGATTCAACTTAGCGATTATCATTCATCTATATGTCACTTCCTTTTATTCTCACTTTTAAGCAAACGGTAAGAAGAAACATTACATTGAAACTTTAATTCAAATAAGATAAAAGGAATAACATTGTAAGAGATGCCTTCTTCTAGTTCATTGATACTGGTTTATTTGTGATAAAAACAATGCTTTGATCATATTCACAGACTATAACAATTTTGAAACAAATATGAGATTCCTTTTAAGGATATAAAACAGAATTTAACTTTTAGTATGAAAACAAAATCAACTAAAAATCTTTTTATGACAGGGATTTCCATTTAAGCATTTAAAACACAGCCGACAACATGCAATTGCAGTAATACATTTTGAGGTATAATCTTTTTCATATAGTTCTTTGATAAATAATAATAATTTTTCACCATGATGCTAAAAATAACTGTTCTTAAATACCTAAAGAGACCTCCATGGCATCAACCATTAAACTCCACTTATAGTTTCACTTGCTGTCACACTTTTTAGTAAGATGCAATTGCAGTTATATAAAGCTGTTGCAATTATACAATCTAATATCTAATCTAGATATAACCTGTTTCATATATTCTTAACTGATAAGTAATAATAATATTTTACTCTGATGCAAAAAATAACTATTCTTAGATACCTCTACGGACTCCGTATGTGACTCCATGGTATCAAGGATTAAACCGTTTTTACATAGTAGTTCAGTTGTTCACACTTTTTAGTTATTCACAGATAAAAAGCGTGTTTATTTGAAAAAGTAATTTGAAATATCAAATCATTGCTTAAGACAAAATATTTAATCCAATAAATCACACTAAGTAACATATTTTATTTATGTAAATAAATTTTTTTTTCAGTCTGTAAAGACATTCAAAAATGCTATTTGACAATAGTCAATTGAAATTTTCAATATACCAGAGAATCCATTGAATTTCTAAAATTAATCCCAACCTTTTTAGTGATGTACATCCCAGTCTCTTTATACAGACGCTTTATATAAAAAGAACGATATCACATCAATACGACTTATAATCATCAACCGATCTTCAGTCAATCAGAAACCTTTGTTGGCACAGTGAATGTACAAAGACTTTTGTGTGCAATTTCCTGCCCTTACTTAACCTATAGCGTGGGGAGGAGTATTTTTTTCTGTTCATTGCTAATGTATTTTTCACTGATCAATACAATGTATCGCCTTTTTTTTTTTCAAAGCTCTGTATCTACTTGTATTTTGTTTGATTGTTTTCCATTGTTGTAGCAAAATAACAAAGAAGGCGACGTTAGCTGACGCGTGTCTATAGGGACGTCAACATGCATGACCTGAATATCTTACTTATAATGTTTTTTACCAACCAGCAATCGCTGAACAGAGATTAAAACTCGTGATCCTTAAGTGGTGTCATGGACAGAGAGGAGAGTGAATCATTTTTATATGTTAATTCTCGGATAAAGCCACAGATTATAATGAGAACAAGATGAATGGGAGGATGAAAGCCGATTTATAACAATGGCGCATAGTTTCTTTTTAACTTTTATTTTTAAATCAGTTCATTTATGCTATTAATTTAATAATAACAATGAAAGAATCGCAATGGAATATTTTTAAATCTTCAAAAAATACATGATTTAATATCAATAAATATATTTCTATAAATAATAAAAGAAAGCCAAAAATATTCCTATAATAAAACAGAATGTTATTTAGTTAAAAAAGAAAGATAAACAATAAATTATCGATTGATGAGAACGATATAATAACTTCGGCATAAAATACATAACGTTGCAGGTGCCCGATTCGTGGCTCAATGGTAACGCGTCCCGATATACAGCATTAGGGAGGAGGTTCAACTCGCTGGCGGCTTTGTTGTAGACACTGTTTGAAAAAACGAGGAGCCCTGATGGCGTTTACGATATTCAGCATCTTGTCTCGTTAGTTGAACTACCTGTTTCCCAGGTTTTTCTCCCATACGATAAACAAATGGGTACTTCCTACTAAAGTCCTCATGAAGGCACTGCCCTGTTTTTTAGCGACACGGAGCCAAGTCAGACTTCTACCTACGAGTGCTCCATCACAACAGAAGCTGCTGCCTCTTTCCCTCCTTCCATGAGACCACACAGGGTTCTTGGACTTGGTTTAGATGTTGCTGTCTAGAAAGTGGAATAAAAACAAGATCTTATAGGTACTAACATGTGAGCAGATCAATTTGCGATAAATTACATAATATTGATTTTATCAGACAAAAAGTATTCCTAAACAAAAATAATATTGCATTTTAAATTGTTTTTCTTAGCCATAAAAACCTGCTAGGTTCAGGTCTTATTTTTTATTTTTTCTTCAATGATAAATAATCACTACTATTGTTTAAGTTTTAGTCTTTGTGACTTCACAAAATAGAAGATTTCTCGTGCGGAAAAACTTAAAAAAGAAAAAAAAAAAGTCACAGCTTAATTTCTAGTGAAACTGTGATATACCAGTCATTTTTTATAAAAACAATAAACAAATATGAACCTATATTAAATTCCTTATTTTTTGGCCAGTGTGAAATAACTTTTATTTCTCAATTTAACCATTTTTTATGGGATCCTATAAACAACTTTAATAGGAACCGCGACAGTTCGAACCCTATACATTTTCCCAATATCAACCATCGTCCTGATTAACAGTGTTGTTACCGTTATATCACAGAAGCCAGGCCAAACCATGGTTGTATACGGCACCGCCACATGTTACGTTATATTCACACAGCTGTCGCTGCGGACATAAAAAAAAAAAAAAAATACTTATAAAATAATAATAATAATAAAAAAAAATCCAGAAAAACTATATATTGTATAAACAATTCTCCGGCACCCATTGCTATATTATTCTGGCTATAAATCGCTCGTAAATAGCCAACTCTATACGTTTTCATTGTTGTGTATATATAAAAAGGAATAGCCTAACCCAGTATGTGTGAAACTTGAACAAAAAAAAAAAAGAAAAAAGTTAAGCTAAAGAAAGGAAGCGGTTGTGCTTTTGTTCGGCGCTACCGCCATTTGGATTTATCGCCACAGCACTTGTCGCCACGCTCGCTTTTGTACAAAAGCGGGCCAAAATGGCGACGTGAAATAAAGGGTTGGCGGGAAAGACTGGAAGCCATTGTTTCAATGCTTTTTGACTTCGAAAAAAGTTAAAAGATGAGGGTGCTAAGAGAGAAAAAAGGATCATGGGAAGGGAAGAAATCGTTTTCCATCAACAAAAGACATCCCACCCCCTTTTATTGTTCTTTTTTTTTTTTTTTTTATCTTTTTTTATTTTTCCCCGCTTGCTGAAAATATCGTGAATTTAGGGATGAGCCTTCTCTTTGAAAATGTATGAAGAATGGTAGAATATGAAGGCCTTTATTATGGTATTTGCTATATAAACATGGCGGGAGGATTTCAAAGTGGTGAAATTTTATGCTTACATATCAAGGATAGTTTTTATAAATAAATAAAAATCAATTATTAAATATGAAATAATACAATGTGGATGTTTTAAAGACAGTTTTATATAGATAGAATTTAATTAAGTTAAGGATTAATTTTTTGTGTAACAAGCGCAATTTTATAATTCAAATAAATAAATATATACCATTAATTTTTTTTTTTTATTTCACAAAAGCATAAACAAACTGCAATGCAAAGACTCTCTTTGAAAATGTATGAAGAATGGTAGAATATGGCCTTTATTACGTTATCATTTTGCTATATAAACAGCGGGGAAGAGTTTCAAAGTGGTGAAATTTTATGCTTACATATGAAGGATAGTTTTGTAAATAAATAAAAATTAATTATTTAATTTGAAATAATACAATGTGGATGTTTAGGGACAGTTTTCTATAGATTTAATAAATTGTATTAATGTTATGTAACAAATGCAATTCTTATAATTCAAATAAATAAAAATTCCCCAATAAAAATTGTTTATTTCACGAGCATAACAAAATGCAATTCACAAATACAAATTCAACTTTAAGTCAATTAATTTTCCTTTGAAATTATTTTCTATATGAATAATTTTTAATGAAATTATAAAATTTCATTAAAAATAATATAAATTTCATTAAATAATAATTTATTTTTTTTTTTATTTATTTTTGGCAGCTCTATGTTAGTTTTAAAATTCTTTCTTATGCAAGTACATTTTTTAGCGTAAAATCAATTTTAAATGTTTTCCATATTAGTATTTAATTGCCAATTAATTGTGTACTAAAGGCAATTTTTCCAATTCAAATAAATAAAATTGGTTTATTTCTAACACCGGTCTGTGTAAAAGTATCCGGAATTGTTAAATAAAACACACAAAAATCAATTCATACTGTAGCCTTCAATGCAAGCCTCATACAATACATTACTACAGCGAGTGCAATACAACTACGACAGCGTTTGATCCAATCCTCCATATATTTTTCGTAGATTGATAAAGGTATGGCCTTCAGTTTTTTAGCAAGAATTTTCTTTTTATGGTCTCAATTGAATCAAAACGCCTGCCTTGAAGTAGTAATTTTTTACTTTAGAGGACCGGAACATAAAAATAAAAATCATATACTCGCTCTATCTCATAATAATAGTCGTAGGTTTATATTTATTAGCTGTAAGTTATGTTGTTGAGCAAAATTGCTCAAGCCTTCAATCAAAATTAATGTTTCATGACATCTGTCATTTGTTTTGATACATCGTTCAATTTTACTGTTAACTAATTATGATGAATCATAACTATTTTATCTAATTTCATCCGCTGATAGAAATTAATTGTTTTATTTCAATTGAACTTCAATCCATTGTTAAAGAAAAAAAAACCATGAGGAGTTATCTAGCTAAGAACGAATTGCGATTGCTTGATGCATCAAAAAATAAACAAAAAGTTGCAGACAGATGCAATTATGTTAGCGGCAAAAACAATTTAGGTGCAACAAAATGGCACTGGCACTAAAATTTGGAAACGTTCTTCCCAAAGTAATTGCCAGATGGATCTTATACTAATGTTGATTCTTTTTAAAAAACAAAACTGTAGACGTAAATGCCAAGATTATGGGAAAAAAAAGAGCAATATATAAAACGGGTAAATCTATATCCATTTAAGCTCACGCATAAAGGGGAAAAGCAATTGCTTCGCAGCCAAGCCTACAAGTGTAAAATGCAATAGCAAAAGGTATTGAAAAATCCAAAAACTATCTGATCACTCAAAATAAAAATTAGGAGTAAAATTTTTAATTTATTGTTTAATTTATTCTAGTTTTTTTGATAGTAAATATTGTGTTTTTATAATTTTATTTTCTTTTGCTACTATTATTATGGATCAAATTAAATTCATCAACTGCTACTATTGTTATGGAACACATTAAAATTCATCAACTGCTACTATTATTGTGAGACAAATTAAATTCATCAACTGCTACTATTATTTATGGCATCAACTGCACCATAGAACAAAAATTCATCAACTGCTACCATTATTGTAGAACAAGTTAAATTCATCAACTGCTATTGTATGGAACAAATTATTATTATGGAACAAATTAAATTCCTCAACTGTACTATTATTATAATGGAACAAACTAAATTCATCAACTACAACTATTATTATTATGGTACAAGTTAAATTCATCAACTACAACTATTATTATTATGGTACAAGTTAAATTCATCAACTGCTACTATTATTCTTATACAAATTAAATTACTACTATTTTATATTATTTGCAAAACATATTTCTTAAAAAAAGTGCTCTTTATTACACTTTCATGCACGCGCGTCATACAATGTCTTAGATTTAAGATTTTTTTTTTCTTTTAACAAAAAAGGCAGTTTCAGAAAGCATCCGCAAAAAGTTCTTCCATTTACACGATTTATAAGCAAGGACGAATCATTCAAACTTGCAATTAAGTAAAACTTCCGAGACAAAAAAAATAGTACCAAGATTATCTAATACGAAACAGCGACGCCTGGGGAGTTGTAGCTTAACGATCAAATCCATGTTACAGCCCCCAAAGTACATGGGAATAACTCTTACCAAATCTTTATACGGAGGCAAAATAATTTTCCCAAAGTATTAGAAAATAATGATGCGAATCGTTAATTAGAGGAAACAAACTTTGAAGAATTTTTTTCTTCCTCGTTTTTTTTTTTTTTTTTTTTACCTTCTACCTCCTTCAAAGGTTAGTCTAGTTAACGAACTTTTACAGTAATTACAAGATGCCCCCTCCCCCTATTTTTTTTTCCTTCGACCTTTCTCTCTGCATCTTAGTTTTTAAGAGCGAAGTACTCTTCATTTCATGACCGCAAAGCGAGATCTTAAAAGCAAGAGAAATTTTCAAGAAAAATTTTTACTTGTTATTTGTGTATTTTTTTTTATTATTATTATTATTTGACCTTTTTTTTCTTTTTCTTTTACCTTCTTCTTCTTTTTTTTTTTCTTTTTGCTGATGCTGTTGTTGTTGCACCTTGTATTCTTCTTTTTGCCGCTTAAGTTGAAGGATGACGAAATCGATAAGGACGCTCTGGGCGATGTCAGATCTGCTTGGCTGTGCATTGTAAAATGAGGTGCCCAGGGCACGCCACGGCCCTGGTTGAAAAGAAACCCCGAAATCTTATCTGCAGCGCTAGGATATCTCCGTGCCAAACTAGGACACCATACTAAAAATGACTAGGACAGGCCTTTCTTTTCTTAAAAAACTCTTCCATGAAAGAATAAAAGTTTTATTGAAAAATTCAATGGTAAAATAACTTCCCGAAATTAAGTAAGATATTTTTTCAAGCAACCAAAAAATATCCAAAAATATCCGTCAAGATAATAGCTGTACAAATTTTATTTTAATTATTTAAAAATACATCGTACAGTATTTAAATAAAAAAGATAATTAACACTATGAATTTTAATGGTTTCGTTTGTCGCTCTACTGTCATCTTGTGCACATTTTAGACTAAACAGACCGGGACCTACATTTTAACGTGGATTCGAACCACTAACAAACATGCATGCCACCGCCAGGATTAGAATCTTAAGCCTGTGGTACCAAATACCAGAGCGCTAGCCAATTGACCATCAGGCCGCATGAATTTTAAAGAGGAGATATGAATATTTCAATTTAAAAAAAAAATTCGCGAATGATATGCAATGCCTTCTATAATAAGATTACTTTAAATAAAATGTAAGAAAGCGAATAAATTTACGTACATTTTACAGCAATTTTTACTCAAAGTGATTTTTTTTTTTTTTTTTTAGATTCAAGATTCGAATTCATGTAGAAATACGAAAAGGGAGCTGAATATTTGATCCAGCTTTTAAACTCTCTTCAAACATCTTTTTAATTATTGTTGTTGCCGTACCCCTAAAGAATACAGGGGATTCAAATATAGTGGTGCTCCCGAATAATATTGGCTGTGTTGATTGCCAGCTGGGAGTATAAATCCTCTTCCGAGGATGGTCCAAACAATGCATGGCGGCTGCAACAGCTAGGCAATCAAAGACATGATGAGAAGTAAGTTCGACATCAGACCAATTGCCCCATTTTTGGTATTTTTATCGCCATCAGCAGAAATTTTCATACTTTGTGGTGATTCGCCCTTAATCTTGTGAGAGTAGTAGCTGTTTTTCTGTCCACCATTTAGTTTCTATAACTTGGTATTCAGTTTTGATCTTAGAAGAATCTGTTCTAGCTACCGTCCAATTTGCATAGACCCGTATATTATGCAAATTGACTCAGCGTCTTATGCATTCAAGACTTCTACACTGGTTCATATAAAATAAATTTCTACCAGACAGCTTACAGAACTCAACACTCAACCACTGTCAAGCTCTTTTATCTATGTCAATCCATAATTGACTCTTTCCAAGAACTGGCCTTCATCTTCTTAATTGGAAATAGTGTTTGAAATTTATATTTTACGTTTAAAAATGTTTAGGATCTATCAACTTTTACCAGTTTAAAAAAACCCATAATTTTCAACATAAAAATTTGTTAATAAAATTTTAATTTTACAATTTTATACAATAATAAAAGATAGGTTGTTAGAATAAGGAAATTGAAAGTATGATAGTCATAAGAACTAACCAAATTCAAAAGAAATATAGCAAAATACTACTCTTATTTTTGTATAAATTTTATCTTTCTTCAATAAATGCTAACGAAAATAAAAATACATTTATTTCTTATTTATTAATAATACGTAAAATTCTTTGATTATCCTTTGAATCAAGCTAGGTAATAAATAAAAAATATACAATTATCACCCAGTAACATTTTATTTATTTTAAAATCTATTTTCTCTAATTAAAATTACAGTTATTATTTCTTAATAGTAAAATATACCATTTTATTTAAAAAATACATTAAACACAAAATATGAAGACATTATAACTAAAATTTAATTTCATGACTGTATAAGAAAAAAAGTATAAATTGAAATTCAGTGAGGTATCAATTTACAGATACAATTAATGACTTAGATAAAACTACGATATGTTCGAAGGTAAAAAGTATCCCTTTTAAGCATCATATAAACAATAAAGAGCCCTATTTTTTCTGTCACAAAAATCTGGAAGCTTTTGGTCTTCCGGAGTTACAATGAAAGCAAGCCTCAATAGTAAGGAAATAAGATTGTGCTTCGACAAACCACATATTTCTCTACCCCAATTCCTACATGCCAATATATTTTTTATTATCGTTGTCATTTTCTTTAATCTGAAGGTTTCTCTGCTTTATTCGAACCTTTATTTCCAATACGAGGAAGCTTTTATAGGTTGGCATTCTTCATAGTCTAAGTCCCGTTTTTGATATATCATCTTTTCTGCAAGGTCTTGGCGAAAGATTAGATGGATTACTTCCAGTTTACAAAGGAAATCCATTAAGTTTTTTTAAGTGTTCCAAATTCTTTGGACAATGAAAAGCATGACTTATGTTTGTTCTTTTATTTTTCATTGTCTCCACTGAGACACGAAGTGTCAACAATGTTGAAAAATTTGTGCAACAAAGTTAAAAAAATTTGTGTAAGTTTGGAACAACTTTCAGGTATTAACTTTTGAGTTCATTTACTTTAAATTAACTTGTAATTAGTTAAATAAAAGTTTTTTTTTAACAGAGGTAATTTATTTCTAAAATTTTGTAAACCTCGTCAAGAAAAATTTTTATATCAAAGTTTTTTTTTTTTTGTGTGGTTTCATTATGGTATTAACCGAATTAAAATTTTATACGTTTTAAAAATAGTGTGCACTTAAATTGAAAAAGTAAAATTGTATTTATGTGTATTTTTCTTTTTAAATAAAATTCAAATTCAAAAAATATATAATAAATGTTAAGTATACTAATTATTAATAGGAGTTGTTATTGGCTGTTAGACAAATAAATATCTCATTTGCCAATAAGACTATAAATTATTCAATAAATGTGGATTTAAAAAAAAAATGCTTCTGAAAAAATGTTTTTGTAAATGATTGCAATTCAACTGACATCAGCTTCACTTAAGCAAAGGAAACAAAACGAATGTCACTTTAAAATCATTAATTATATAACTAATATTCTAAAAGTCAGCCATTTATTAAATAAATTTTTTATAGACATTTGAGATTTTTTTTTTTAAGAATAAAACTGAGCTTTTTTTTTTTTTCCAGTTCCAAACAAACTATTCTTTAAGGGTAAGAAAAAAATCCACCACTTTGCTGTAAAAAAAATTCTTAGATGCGATTTAAATGTATGAAGTTTTGTATTTTTATTTGTTTTTGAACTGCGTAATCTTATTAGCGCTGTCTCGAAAACAAGTTTCATTTTTATTTGTTTGAAAAACTGGTCCTTTGATAGGGTTAAATTTATTTCACTGATCGGATAAAAATTAAATTATGGACTTACCCCTTAAAATCAGCAACTAAGCTTTAAGCGGGGGTGGAGCACTTAAAAATAAATTAGAGTGTCGCAAGAAATTTAGAGAAAGGTTTGGTAGACTTTTTACTGGCTTTCATATTTTCAGAATTTGTTTTATTTTTTTTTCTTTTAACTCCTTGCATTAGATGTTAATAGGCCTGCTCTCATTTTTCCCTATTTTTTTTTTTTACTTAAAATGGAAGTCAATATTATTTCTTTTTATGTGCAGAAAAATAATTAAATTTAATAAAAAATTAAAATAAAAATAATAATTATTTAAAATAATAATAATTTCAAATAAAAAAAAATCGGATAATATTAATAAAAAATCTTAAAAGATTTTTTTATTAATATTTATCTTCATACAAAATCGGGGCCTGAATGACGCTTGGTAACCCAGGTGTCGGGTTCGAGTCCCGGCGGTGCCATGGATGTTTGTAATGGTTCGGAATCCATATATACGCATTATATTTCTGGGTTTAAAATAGTATAACAAATGAAAAATATAAAAAATTAATACAAGCGTCCTTTTGCATTTGTATGAACTGAAGGTAAAAAATTTTTGAAACATTTACTATCTATGTTACATAATTAAACTTAATGATTTTATTAATCTTATTAAGATTAATCTTATTTAATTAATCTTAAGTTTCAGAATACAATTTTGTGTTTCAAATGTAGGGCCTGATGGCCGAGTGGCTAGCGCTCTGGCGCTCGGTAGCAGAGAAATATTTTCGGGTTCGAATCACGCCGGTGTCGTGGATGTTTGTAGTGGTTCGGAATCCACTTTAAACCGTAAGTCTAGGTCTATCATGATCGTAGAGGGTTGCGGAGGTATTGTTACTCCGCGTCCGTAGCTTATCTTCAAGCTACACGCACCTCCTGGGTAGTACTAAGCGAGTAACGTCTGTACAGCGATTATCTTAAGGCATCCAGGACAATTTTGTGTGGGAAGTGTTTTTGTGACAAGTGTTTGCCAGCTGCATTAGAACAAAAAAAAAAAAAAAAAAAATCTTCATGCAAATAAAAAAATCTTAAAGATTTTTTTATTAATATTTATCCTCATACAAATATTTTTGTAATTAAAATCGTGATTAAACATATATTCATAAAGAAAAAAAATATTTTCATTCAATTTATATCCAATCATTAATCACTTTCATTACAAACAACCACTTTTTTATATTTCTTTACAAACGCAAAAAAGAGTGAAATAAAATTTGAATGCAAGCAGAGATAATAATGTGAACATGAATAGAAATTATCTTTTGAATTAGTGGAAAACATTCATTTATCCTTACAAAATTATTCATAAATGGTTCCATTTTAACAAAAATAATTACAGAACTAATAATTAAATTTATTGAAATGCTTAATAAATATAATTAAAAAAAAAAGGTTTTGGAAAAAAGAAAGCAGGGTAACATAAATGATTCGTAAAAAGTTGCCTTTAAGGGAGTAATTACATTTTCAAGAGATTTCTATGGTATATATAGATATATTTATTTTTAAATTTCTTTAGATTAAAATAAATGTTTCATGTTATCATTCAGAACTTCAACAAATAATGAATTAATAATTTTTAATTTAAACTAATAATACTTCGTAGTTTCTATAATTTTTTAATAATTTCTATACTACTATACTATTTTTTATAATTTATAATTTATAATTCTGTTAAAAAAATGAAGTAATCGATAAAACAAACGTATTTGGCTTCAGGGGGAAACAAGTAATATAAAAAAAAAAAAAAATTAAAATCAATTCCTACTTTTTTTCACTATATTGCAGAAAGTCCTTTATAAATAATTTTCCTTAATTTTTTAAGTTTATCTGGCGCCACCTATTGGTAGATATATTCAACTTGCATCTAAAAAAAAAAAACTAAAATTAATTAATTAAATTTAATTACTGAATTAATATTTGAAAAACTGTATTAACATCAAGTGTCATCCACTACAAGTTCAAAAAAATGTATTTGAACTTGAGTGGAGGAATAAAAAGTATTTTATGATATATATAGGGAGAGTGTGAGCTAATAGAAGGAATTGAAAAAAACCATCCAAGAATTAATTATTGAGCGAAGTTAATTACTGTAGTATATTTTGTAGTATAATGTAGTATTTCTAAAAATTAGTAATTTCTATAGATTTTTGATTAATCGATTTTGAATAATTGATGGATATTCATGGATCTTAAAATTTTTTTGACATTGTGGCACATAAAATATAAACCATAAAGAAACCGCAGTTTGATTTACTTTTGTAAATAGTGGAAGCATAATTTATAAATATAAATTAATAATAATAATATAATAGTAATAATAATACTTAATAATATTATTTTTCGAAAGATATCAACGAAAAAAAAAAAAAAAAAAAAAAGAAAGAAAGAAAGAAAGAATGGATTGTTAAATATTTTAAAAAGATAAATTAAAGTATTTTTATGATATTATGAAACTGACTTTTTAATATCACATTACAGATATTATCTACTTTCTTCATATTTACAAGAAGCAAAAAAATTTTATTGTAAACATAAATTACAAATCACTGATATTACATAAGGAATGAATAAAATACAACTTCCACATTTTCACCAACAAATAAAAATTCTTTTTTTACATCTTACTATCTATGTGAAAAAAAACCCCAATAACAATAGTACACAACAACACCATTTACGTCCAAAGAAATTTTCTGTTCTAATCCGTAGCATTTTATTCCCTTTTTTTTTTTATCCTTGTCCTATCCACTCCCTGTATCCATCCATTGACCATTAGCGAATGAGACAGTCCAGTGTGGACGGTCGAATGGGACAGAGAGAGGACAGACAAAAGAATAGGAAGGGGCAGTCGTTATGCAGGGGACAGGTGATTTGTGCGGACCTTCCAACAGAACTGACTGCCAACTAATGGCATTGCCACGTTCTTCAGGGGGTGATGTGGGGGTGGATGAAAGAAGAAAAGTGTGACCGAAGCTGCTAAATGAAGTTACCCGATGGATCCAAACCGATGGATGTCTGTTTATCACAATAAATGTTAACGCTGCTGCGTAGTTAGCAAGAAGGTTTTGTGATGGCGTATGTCGCCTGTAGCATCTGTGGAGAATGAACCAGCGACAATAAATATGGGATACAATGTCCCGACAGGAATAGGACACAATGCCTTTGCTTTTGCTTTTCTGGAAGAAGAAAGATAGGAAATGTCACCTTCCATTTGGGGTGAGAGGAAGATTTTTTCTCTCTGAAATATCAGATCTGATAAGGTGGCTCTTATCGATCGGACATCACATCCCCCAGACACTTTCTTTAAAATGATGATGTCACACAATATGTGGATATATCTTTCTTTTCTTTTGCAGGTTAATTAATAGTTATGCATACAGTATCTGAATAATTTTTGTTTTATTTATATTATTTCTTTTAATTTTATCATTCCAGCAAAAATAAGGCAACAACAAAAAAAAAAAAAAAAAAAAAAAAATTTTTAAAAATCTGAAAATAATTTTTTTGATGAACAAATCAGGTAGCTATGACAGAAACAAGAATTTTTTTTTTTCTTCTAAAATTAAAATTTAATTTCGATGTTTTTTAAATAACAGAATTTTCTTTTCTTACAAAGAACTTCATATTTATAATTAAAGAAATTCAATTTTATGTAAGTCTTAAAATCATTTAGAGATGATTTATTAAAAATAAAATTTTTAAACTTGGAAAAAACTAAACAAATTGCAAAACTTCATAAACATTCATCTTATTTGAGTCTCATTCATAAACAATTTTGGAGACATATAAATTCAACTATTTAAATTTTTAAAGAAAATATCATTCATGTGAAAATATCATCCATTTAATAAATGGCAAAGAGTTTACAAATTATAAGGTTTATTTTTAATTTATGTGATGAATAACAACAATGTCAGGATTTTTTTATAGCAATAATTAGCAAATAAATTTATTATATAAAATCTAATATCTGATTAAATTTAATTTTAAATAATTCCATTTTTCATTTAAATCTTAATTTTGCCTCCAGACTTCCTTCTTTCACGTAATCTAAACAATTGAAAAATTCTTAACTAAATTAGTTCACTCTAGCGAGTAAAATACAATAAATCTTACTAATCAATAAACGTATAAAATAAAATAAAATAAACTTTGACTTAAAGTTTCAAAGTATGTTAATTTTTTGATTTTTTATACTTTGTATCCAAATTCAGTAAACGCAAACATTTGCAAGTTTAAACTATGCAGTGTTTGAATTTACTACCATAATACCATAAAACAACAGATTTTTGGATACAAAGTCCTATTTAATTTTTGATTATCTTTTTTGTATTGTTTAATGACAGAAGTTCTGTGGACCACAGCACACAAAAACAACACACATTTCGGTGCTTCTTTTTTAATACTTTTGTGAACAGTCAAACCCTACTGATTATCTGAGGATCTATTTATTTTTGTATCTTTTTTATTTTTTTTATATTTTTCTTAGTGCAATTGGATAAATTAAGATAAACATAAATCTCAAAGTCTCAAAGTCAAATCAAGTCAAGCCATAAAACATTTAATTTGAGATACTAACTTAACGATTTAAATAATTATCAAAAATTTTTTCCATCTATGTATCGTTATTACTGTATGGTGTAAATGGGCTGATAAAAAAAATTTTCATTTGATTTATTTCGTTAGGATATTTTTTTCACTAAATTTAATTTTTGCAACGATGGCAAACTCCATACAAAGAAAACAAGAACCCACAACAAAAATATTTCCTCTGCACTCGTTGTGAAGGTTCCTCGTCCTATAACTTTCCTCAAATGGACTCCTATGAAAGCATCCCGGGAAGAAGTACATCAAAGCCTTTCTTTCCCGTGTTATATCACGAAGCCTGTTATCCCTTGATCCATTAGGAGAAGAGTTACGTCCAAGAAATAAAAGCGGGTCCCAAAAGTTTAGGTGGCGGTTCGGAACGGAAAAGTCGTTACGCAGTGGACAGGTTATTACCAGGGCCGGCCTAATGCATTGTCACCTACCGTGAGATGGTCAGTCATTTGCCACCATTGCGCAGGGAAAAGCTCGTTTTAGTGGATGGTTCACTTCGATGGAAATCGCTCAGGCCATGTGTGCTAATGTTGCCAATATGAGTGGCACAAGTGCTGAGATAACAATGGATCCATTTCGTATTTTATGCGAAAACTATAGATGTCTTAATTCATTTCATAATAATAGATGAATTATGATTATTAAATATAATAATGTCTTGTGCCATCGTAGACTAATTATTTAATAATAACTTTAAATAGATAAATTTTATTTGTATTGATCAAATATCTATAATCAAGATCACAATAATGATGATAAAAAAAATTGCATTGTAATGATCTTCGTAATATAGGCTGTTTAATTTAAACTAATGTATTATTTTATATTCACAACAAAAAGAAATAAATGTAAAATCACAATTTTGCAGAAATTTTTTTTATGAAAGCAAAATCTAGAAAAAAAAATTTCTTGAAATACATCGCATCATTTTTTAAGGTTCTGTATATTATATGCCTTATATGCCATTGAGAATCATTGCCAACATCATTCATGAATGGAAAAATTTTAAAAAAATTGTTCGAAATCATTGGATGAAATGTAGCTTAAAAATGTGTCAAAAGCATTGCTGCAAACAAATATTGTTTAAAGTCATTGAATGAATTGTGGCTTAAAAAATGCGTCGCATTTGCTGCTAATAAATTATTCAAAAGTGAAAATAATCAAGAAACCAAGCTGACAAAGTTAGTGCAACTACAAGAAATACCACAGAATAATAATAATATGTGGCATGCTCAACTTTATTTGCAAGAAGAAGAAGAATGAATTTCGCAAATGGATGTTAGACTAACAGATATTTATCAAATGATTTAGAGGAATTATCGTAAATTCTTTTTCTATTCAAGAACAAAAGTTGACAAAATTACTGCACATTCTCTGCTAGAAATATCACTACCGTAAACATGCTTCCTCCCTACACACTGGCAAGAGCGTCTCCTATGGCATTCAGAAGAAATGGACATTCGACCTCGAGACTATCGCCCTTGAGGAAGTACAACGCAACCAACTCTCCAGTTGAGAAGCGTTTAGTTTAGTCTCTCATGCCGAGAGGAAGTATATTTCGCGCACAATGCGCGAAGCCGAATTTCCGATTTTCGACATAGAAATAGAGTTCTTCTACGAGTTTATAATTATATGTCTTTAAATGTGTTAAATATTTTACTGTATGTGTTTGGTATTTGTGCATGTATAAATAAAGCTGCGAGTTCTCCAACTGGTGCCTCAAGTATTTCAACCCAACCACACCCAGTTATAATCTGGTTGTCCAACCAGTACTCTACAATCTACTAAGAAATATCTTTTAAATGCTACTTAGATAAAAATATTCTTCGAAAAATACACTGTAATGGTTTAAAGAGCGATGCATTCAATTTGGTTTATTAGAAGGTAATTTCTAATATATGCTTAGATAAAAATAATCTTTTAAAATAGTTGCATAATTCTAATTTTGCAACATATTTTTTTTATTGTGAATCATTAAAAAATTATAATCAAAAAGCATTGTAGTGATTTAAAGGAATCATTACCTGTACAATGATTAAAAATATTTTTGCTTTAAAATTAAAATAATCTAATTCTTTTTCATAATTAATTATGTTTAATTAACTACTCAGCTTTAAGAATGTAATTTTTAAAAATTATACACATTTCATTCGTTTATTATATATTTTATGAATGTTTAAAACTATTTAAAGATAAGCAAGTAAATCTAAAATCGCTGATAAAAATACTTGTAAAGAAATTCTAAACTAAAAACAATAGAATTTAAAAAAGGAACTCTATACATTAATTAATATCATAATATGTTTGTTGAATAAGATACGTTTTTAATTGATGACTTAAATATAATTAGATTCAAGAAGTATTTTAAAAGAGCAGATATTTATCAACCTTAGAAAATTAATCTTCCAAAACAATAGCTTCAAATTTGCGTTCATTAAAAACTCATACTAATTCAGAAATAATTAATTTGTTTTGATGATTAAAAGAAGGGATTAATTCTTTCACCTATCACATCTGCTTCTAAATAAATTTTTAAATCATTAGAATTACTCGATTAAATAAAAACATTTTAAATAACATTATTTGTTGGATTTTGTAATTAAAAGATATTTTTAAAGACAACAAATTGCTAGATTTGAATACATTTCCAACTTTGTATCTGGATTAAAATCACAGAACTAAAGGTAAAATTTATTTTAAGTTTAAGCATAAAAAAAATTATCATGCACTTTATAAAATAACAAACCAATTTATTTTTGCAAAAATTACAAAAGATTAATTTTAATTCCAATTATTACGAAAATAAGCGTGCTCCTCTTTTTTAAAATCAAAAGATTCTTACCTATTCTCTTTTAAGACACATTCTCTGTGCACAGAAGAATTAAAAATTCGACTTACCTAAAAAAAAAAAACAACAAATATTTTAGTAAACAATAAAAATCGTTAACTTTTACCAAAAAAAACAAAAAGTGCGATTCACAAGATAAATTCCCTCTCAAGGAAACCTTATTTTTGCAGCATTGATTAAATTAATTGCTTTGGAGCTTCTGCCACTCATTAAAATTTCATGAGCTTCAAAACACTTCGTATACATTAATTTAAGTTGTTTTAATACCTAATTATCTAAAGCACCATGTTTACTTTTAAATTTCTATCTCATTTTATAAGCAATTGGTTGCATTGATCAAGTGTTTTAATCAAAAAGATTAAAACAATGCCTAAAAGATATTATATAATTAAGTATTGTTGCTTATTCTCATATTTTAATTAAGCTCGAATAAGCTGTGAAAAATAGAATAGGTTTTTAAAAATATGTCTGGATCTAACAAAAACTTAAGCAAAAGTATCGTATTCGCTTAAAAACAAAATACTATTAATTATTAATATTATTTTTTTACAAAAGTCAATTTTTATGTTTATAAAAGTTTACTAGATAATAGTAGGCAGTTATTAGAACAAAGGATACATTATTACGTAGTTTATGTAGTAGTATTTTTATGTAGTTTATGTAGTAGTATTTTTATGTAGTTTATGTAGTAGTATTTTTATACAGATAATTTTTTTTATGTAGTATTTTTATGTATGTAGTAATATTTTTATGTAGTTTATGTAGTAGTATTTTTATGTAGTTTATGCAGTAGTATTTTTATGTAGTTTATGTAGTAATATTTTTATGTAGTTTATGTAGTTTTTTTATTCAGGATATTTTCAATGAAGAAGTAAATAATTTACAATTATTTTGAAATCCTTCAATTTCTTTTAATTGAAAATAATTGTTATTAGAAGACATATGGAAATTTTTAATAATAGTAAATAAAAAACTTTACACAACTAATAGTAAAAAAATGTAATTTAAACAGGTATAAGAAAAAAATTAATGTTTTTCATTACAGTAAAATTAAGGATATATAAAATTTTGTTTAATTATAAAAGAACATTTTTGTATTTCATAAAAACTAACAGCATTTATAATTGATATTTATATTTAACACCTATTTATTATCTTATGCTAAATGTGGAATATGAAAACATGCATGGTATAAAAAAATTAGTTATTAGAACAAAGGATGCATTATTATGTAGTTTTTTTCAGGATATTTTCAATAAAGAAGTTAATGATTTTAAGTAATTTACAATTATTATAAAAAAATCCTTCAGCTAATTTTAATTTAAAATGATTTTTATTAGAATCATATGGAAATTTGATAATAAAGTAAATGAAACGTTCCACAACTAATAGTAAAAAATAATGAATTTTAAATTGAAAAGTAAAATATTAAATTATTTTATTACAGTGAAATTAAAAAGAGATATTTACTAATTTTGATTAATTATAAAAAATCATTTATTTTATGAAATGTAACAATATTTTTATTTGATATTTATATTTAATACCTACTTATTTTTATATGATAAATGTGAAATATGAAAACATGCACAGTATTAAAAAATAATTAAATTCAATATTCAAAAACAACTCTGATAATTATCTTGCATAACATTTAATATAAGATACTATTTGGATTAAAAAATTGTATCGCAATTGTAGCTATGAATTTAATTTTTAATACTTAAGCTATGTCAAAGATATATGTAGGTCAGATATATTAATATTATAAATTTAATTTCATTCCGAATTTTTCAAGTATTAATTGGTATGACTTATCATTCAAAATAATACCATTTAATTAAATGATAGACTTTTATAAAATCAAAACATATGGTTTTTCATTAAATAAGGAAAATAAGAAGTAAAAGATTGAACTTAAGCTTTTAAAAAGTACTTATCTTTTTTTAAGTCACTTACAAAAATAATTTCATGAATTTTGAATTATAAGAATTAAATTAAATAAAACGCAAAAAGTGGGATGATAATTTTAATCATCTATTAATTACATTTTGCGTTATAAATAACCAATTAATCTTTTTTTAAATTTAATAAGCTTCAATTAAAATAATAATACGTTGAATTAAAATAATAATTCATTCTATTAAATTGTTATAATGAGCTTAATTAAAATAATAATAATAGTTTTAATTAAAATTGTAAAAAACTAATGGTTTAAAAATGACGAAAGATGCATTGTACTACATTTATTAGAGCACAACTTAATGACAATACTTATTAACAGACAATGGCATGAGAATTTCTAGAAGGAGATAAGAATAATTTAAGCTTGTAATAGATAACTTCGAAAATATACTCTCGCAATTACCACGAAACAGTTGTTGTAATATTCTCAAATAAATAGAACCCTTTAAGTACATTGAACAGTTATTTTATTCACATTAAACTCGCAGCAAATATGTTATTGCGTAATAGGAAAGGCATCTCAAATGCAAATTATATTTTCAGCTAAGGAAACTGAAGCTTTATTTGCATATTTAAATGAATAAGATAGTGAATATTTAACGATAAGATTTTGAACTTTTCTTATCAGTTGTAAATGTGCTTCAGTATTTGATAAGTAAGTTAACTATGCATCCATAATTTATGCACGTAACAAAATATATGTATCGATAAAATCTGATATAACAACATCGAATTTAAAAACAGTTATCTAACTTAGATAAACAATTTAGACAAATGTCTTCCTTATCAGAGAATTCGATTGAGAGCTTTTTATAACAATATTTAATTTATTATTTTTTTTAGTCACGATTTATCACACAATTTGTGTTATCAATATAGATTTATTATTATGAACACAAACAAGTTATTAAAGTGATAAAAATGTATAAGAAATGGAAATAGGAGATACAACGAAAAGCATTGGTTATTTATAGTAATACACAATAAATTAATAATAAATAATTAAAATGTAAATTATAGAAATAAAAAGATTTTCTAAATAAAAAAATTCAAAAACAAACATTTAAAGACAAATTGTCAATAAATATATTAAAATGTAAATAATTAATGATAATAATAAATAGTTAAATAATAAATAATTAAAACGTAAATTATACAAATACAAACTACAGTTTCTAAATAAAAGAAAAATATGTTGAATTTAAAAACAAATTGTCAAAAATGTGTGCAAATTCAAAAACTTATTTTATTATTATAACCACAAAAGCAATGTACTAACTACTACTTAATCAACGATAAAGAATCGCCAATAAAAGTTAACAATATAACGCTAAATAACGGAATTGAATCAGACTTCTACTAAATACCACATCTACTGACTGCTACTGAGACAATGCTATGTCACCAACTTCCGGCTGGTTAAACTACGGGAAAAAAAAAGCAATTGTTAGCAAAACTAAGGCTACCGTCACGATTCCAGCCTGAGTGAAAAAAAAAAGAAAAAAAAAGAAGAGACAAAGAAAAGGAAAGAAACTAACGAATTTGCCTCCTTAATTCTAACAACAAACACTGGGATCGCAAGAGAAGAACCACAATTAAAGCATAGGAAGAATCTCGCCAAAGAAAAACAAAGTTGATTTTTCTATCTTTGGTTCTTACTAGTAACACTAATGACTTCATGTTGGCGAATAGGCATAGAAGAAATACGCCAGATCTCTACAGTAAACACGCCATATTCTTTTCCTCGAATAGGACAAAGAACAGTAGAGTAGCCGAAAAAGACTTTTGCCATTTTTCCCGAAGAGCGGCAAATATTTTTCTTCCGACACATTTCGAAGAAGTTGTGAAAGTCTTCAACGCAGGATTGCCCGATAGTAATTTTTTTTATAGATTTCTTTGATGATTGTTTTGTGCTTTGGTAGAAGATCAATAAGGACATCAAACTCTATAATAAAATCCTAGTTATTTGAGCCAGAATTGTAATATAATTTTGAGTACGTTAAACAAATAAAAAAGGTATTCAGACTAAAGAAATAATACTAATAACAAAAAAAACAAAAAAAAAAAAAAACAAAAAAAACTAAACGAAGTACACAACATTTTTCTAAGTAAATGACTAGTTCCAGATATTTTTGAAGTTCAGTATTTACGATAAAAGTAATAAAATAATTACATTTAATATTTCAGAAAAAAGCGCATTACTGATTGATTCTGAAATGACTACATAAAAATAAATCAGTTTTAATCGCATTTGTAAATTAATTAATTTGTTAAAATCATTAACATATAATAAATAAGTATATCAAGTGCAAAAGAAAAAAATAATCATAAATAAGTTGTAAACAAAATGATAAAGAAATGGTTTAAAATTAAAATGTTAGTGAAAAGTTGTTTACTTATTGTGTCTATCAGTGAGACTTGTGTTCCACTTATGTATTCTATGAACAAGATCACCGACGGGCGATGAAAAGGGCATTACTTTTTGGATTAATAACGGCCCCGTATTTGCATCTTTTATGGGAGAAAATGTGGAAAATTACCTGAATGCAATTTGACTTTCGATGCAAAAACGTTTACATAGCCTATCACAATCGTCATGGCATCTTCTAGTTATCAAAAATCTGTAACTGCAACGAACGCTGCAATCATGTTCAAGTTAGTTATTTTGGTGATATTGCTGTAATAACGTTCAAGTTGGTTGTTTTGGTGTTGTTTAAGGTTATAAGAACAAATTTTTGGCCAAACTGCGTGAAACAATATGTAATACGATCACATTTGTAATAAGAAATAAAAACGATAATAAAATCAGTTGTCAGTTATTTTTATCCAGTAATCAGTTATAATGTTAAAATCAGTTAGGTGGCATACTGGGTTGTCCAGTATACTAGAAACCATAACTTATGTTATTGCAGGCCTACAAGTCTATCTTGATGTACAAAAAAATGTTTTATAATTTATCAATTGTGTTCAAAAGTTCAAAATTGTTTTTATGAAAAGATCTTTACATTTAAATGTTCCATTTTTTTTTTTTATGTTTACTGCATTTTAAAAATTTTCTTTATAAAGTGTATCTATGCATTCATGCATATTTCATCATTTGTGCTTAAGAGATTACATTAAAAACTTGAGAAAACTAGAAAGGTTTTATTTAATCCTCATATTTTTCAAATAAAATCTAATTTGGTTGGATAATTAACTTTCCACGATTTATGAACCTTTAATAATGACTTTTATTTCAACAGTATTTGCAAATAATTGGCATTTCTAAAAAGTTGGAAAAGTTACAAATTTCCAATTGAAATTTGAAGTGTTTAATATTTTTTTCCTAATTTAAAAATAACATTCTTTTTAACAGATATTCAAGGTCACTACAAAAATAAAAACAAAATAAAAAAGGACCATTTCCAATTGAGTTTAAAGCCCTTTTTTCTTCTTTTGGAATGTCTTTCACGTCACTTTATTCTTTATGCCTTAAGTGATGACTTCCTCATCACTAATATAAAAAAAAAATATATCCACACACGCATACACACACACATAACTTGGTCAGGGTATCCTTCAATGACAATCGGTTATTATCCTTGAATTTAGAAAAGATAATTCTGAATCTTTTTTATTTTTCCCCTGAGTGCATGACATACGATGCTCACTACTTTTAAACATTTTTTATTAGCTTAGATAAATGATTTGACATTGCAAATGTTTCAAAATAAAATTATTTACGACAATTTAAAATATTTTCATTTTTAATTTTAAGTCATTTGATTTTGAGGTCATTCGCTGCAAATACAGTAGATTTGGCATTACAAAAGATCACCCAGAAAACGTATAGATACCGGCATCAGGATTTGGTTTTAATTTGACGGTCTACGGTCATTTTTTTCATACTTTAGGCTAATTAGATTGGGACCTACAGTTTAACAGTTAACTCCGTTCCGAACCACCAACAAACATTCATTTCACCGCCAGGATACGAACCTGCAAAGAATGTGGTACCAACGTAAAAGAAAGCGCTAGTGAATTGCTCATCATGCTGCTACCAACATCAGGGATAGCAAAATAAAGAATAATGCCTTCATATGAGTAAAAGGTTGAGATTTGTGTCTCGATTTACAAAATGAATAAACCAGTATTTCCCAAAACAAATAAAACAATTTTCTAAAGCGCATAACAGTTTACTATTTTAAAACGGTCTACGCAAACAAGATCAAATCTTTTTCACCAATGAATCATAACCAAGCTTATTCAATGATAAAATTGAGCGAGCCATTCTTGAGTTAGTAAAATAAATTATGATAATGTATGATATAAAGCAAGGTTAAATATTTTTAAAAAATTCCACATAAATATCACATTGTCACCCTTTCTGCCCATTCTCCAATACATTCGTAGCATCAAAATTTATGAATGTCATTATTTATTTCCCATATATATGATAATTACTCTCATAAAAAACTTTTAGCATTTTTCCAAACGAAATATACAAACAATTTATTTCTTTTATGAAATCGCTAATCAATTTAGACATAAAAAAGCATCAGAACATCTAGACACTTAACCTAACTAATGATAAATTAGCTGTACTTTTCGGACATGGTATCACTTATACCTTCATTATGACATCGAAAATCACACAAACCAAAACGGAGGACTATAAAGCGACCCTCAATTTCTGTCACTAAGTAGAATACGAGATCATTTAATAATCTCTAACTCATCATCGGTAATTACTCCAGAGATAACAGCAGAAAACTAAAGACTTAATCGATTACTGATGACTGGATAATTAATCATTAATACAGAGAGTAATTGACCTACAAAGTGGTGAGTGATGTCTTCTAAGTACGAGGATGACGATGTGGAAAAAGACGACAGCGAGATAATAGTTCTCTAATTTCGATAAATATTATCACTTCTAAAATGATTTTCTCAGAATAGCTGATCATTAATTAGGAAATTAGAGATAAAGAAAATATTTTTAGCGATGTTTTTGGGATAATGCATGAAATATCCATTAAGATAGTTTTTAGTGAAAATGATTAATTGCAATTCGTTCGTCATTATAAATGTATGTCGTAACAGATAACATGATAATATAATTAAGATGCTTTATCTAAGAAAAGAAAAAAAAATTTAAATTATCTAAAAAAATTTCACAAAGTAGAATTTTAAAATTTATATTCAAGAATCATAAATTAAACATTTAATCTTTCTTACATGTAGATGATATAGTCGATTAGAATGCACTTTGATTATTTTGTAGAACTTATTTAATTGTACAGCCAAATAATACAAATGAGCATAATAAGATTTATTCAAAATGCCATTAATTAACATTAATTAAAGTTGTCTGCATTGTTTTTAATAAGCTTCTTTTATTTAAGTCTTAAATTGTAACTTATGAACCTTGATTAATAAATTTAACATCCTTTTATTACTGATATAATATTTATAAGTACTAATTAATATTATAGAACCATTTTGATAAGTAATAATAATAAATAATATTTCTAACAAAAAGTTTTTAAAGCTTTGGGCATATGTACGATAATTTTTCGAAAGGAATTTTGTCTAAATAGTTTTGTCTAATAGTTAGTATAATAATAGTTGTAATAATACATGAATTATAAAACAGTTGTCTTATAATTCATGCAGTCTCATAAGGTTTATAGCGTAAGACCATAAAAAGGCAGTGTCTTTAAAGGCAGTATGTCATAATATTTTTTTAATATACATACTACAATACTATAGATATTATTAACTTATAACGGAAGTTTAATTAAATTAACAAGAATCCTTCTTTAGACCAAATATTTAATTTTATCAGAATGCTTTTAACATTTCAATAAAAGTCTGGGAAACAATTTAATTTTCTAGGTTCAATCTTTAACCATTGGAATTTACCATATTTTATTAAATCACCCAAACCAGATTGATACAGACCATTAAACTTTAGCAATTGTTTGTTTTGCTTTGTAATTCAAATAATTCCCAATTCGTCGAGATATTTTAATCTGAGAATCAAAATTCATTTTTAATCCCAAAACTTTAGCCGAATATTTGGAGAAAATGCATTCCATATTTCAAATACCAAAAGTTGGCACGGGCTTCATCTGCGGATGACTTATCTCAGCATGAGAAAATCGACATTAATATGACGTCACAGGCATCGATTTCCCAATCTAACGGGTAATTAACCCTCCAGCCTTTTACAACTCATTAGGAACCTTTATTTTCAGGGTTCCCCCATTCGAATCCTAGAAAAATGGGGGTGGAGATACGCCTTCTATCGTCTGTTGAATACCATCCCTCCCCTCTTCAAGTATCGTTTCGCGCTCTCATTTTCTTCTTTATACCCATTAATGGGCCGTAACTAAAATTGTTTGTCAATATTTAGCCTGTGCTGTTGACCGGCATGGGTAACGGTTGCGCCATGCAAAAATGGGTGCAGAAAGTTTCTTGGTGCACTTGGTGAATGAAAGGAGACGAGAAATATTTCCCAAAGGAATCTTTTTTTTAAATTAAGTGAATGGAATAATTCTTCCAGTTTTAATGAAAGTTGGATTGAGATGCATTTTCCAATGTCATAAAACGGTTTTCGTCATTAAATCTACGCTTCGTATGAGTGCCCTTTTTAAAGTGTCTCATTAGACCTTATTTAACATTACAGTGATTAATAATGATTTAAAAGGGACTGTAAAAAAAAAAAAAAAAAAAAAAAAAAAACGTAATTTACAATGTGCTATCAAAGTGAACTGAAATTAATGAATAATTATTTTTTTTGTTTCCTTTTTCTTTTTCTTGTACCAGTTCTGTTATTTATTAAAGAATTAATTATTACGCTTATTTATTATTTAATTATTTTTATTTATATATAAATCACAAACAAAGAAAAATCGTTTCTTTTTAAATTTATAGAATTTTTTTTTTATTTTTCATTTAAATATATCAAAAAAATTTATCATTTGATATAAAACTACAAGAAATAGGTGTCCCTCTATTTCATACCCTCCACAAGCTACTATACGATGGAACATAAAGGAAAAGCTTTTATTGCCATGTGAACTTTCAGAGGTAGCTGGTTTGATTTGGTTTGTCGCTCTATGGTCATTTTGTGCACCCTTTAGGATAATTATACCTGGATCTACAGCTTAATGTGGGTTTCGAACCACTAGCAAACGTCCATGCCACCGCCAGGATTCTTTGAGGGTAGCTGACCCCAATTTATGTGTAAATGAAATAAACACAGAAAACTTATAAGGCAAAGCCTTACTGTCAAAGTGTCTCGCATTGCTGCAACTCTTCTCGTTTGCAAAAGCAATGACTACAACGAAAGCCACTATGGATTCTATGAGTTTTTCTTCGCTCTATCAGAACATATTGCCATTAAACAACATATCAAGCAAAAATGAAGTTAAAATGAAATTATTTAGTAAAATAATTTCTCATATTAATCGAGCATAGTTAATTATAAGAAATTTTAATGCACACTTTATCTGCTTTTGATGTGTAATAAAGTTCAATAATAAATAGTATGTATTAAAGTTTATAAGTATGATTCAAAAAAGATGACGAGTCAAAGTTTTTATTTTTATTAAAGGAAAACTTGAAAAAAAGTTACAAGTTTTATAGCTATTAATAACTAATGTAAACTAAACTAGCATGACATATTATTAAAATTAATAATCAAACAGATTTTTTAATATTTTTTCCATTAATTAAGTTAACTGCAAATAGTAGTAGTTATAATAATAATAATATATTTATACATATTCTTTAAAAAGATAAAAAGCAATTTATTAAAACAAAGCTTCAAAGGAATATTTTACATTTTCTCATTATGCTATTAATAACTAAAAACTTAATATATTAACATATATTCAAAGTTGATAGCATAGCATCGCATCGCATCAAATCTCTCTACTCTCTCTCTCTCTCTCTGTATATATATATTGATATTTATATATATATGCATCGCCTGGTAACAGATGTACTGTATGGATAGCGATTTGTAACACTGAGAGTGAATGTAAATTTTCAGTTTCCGTAACTAATCTCTCTATCGTTAATTAGATTAATTTGAGGTTCAGAGAGTTCCGGGACTGCACATGGAGCATAAGATACCATTAAGGGAATGTGTTAAACTTGAAATGGATTTTGTAATGGCTAAAGTGGTTTGATGAATACTAGCTGAGTTTAGAATTTAGACTACGCATTAGATATTCATGTCTATTCTGTATCTCTCTTTTATTTTTTATATTGTTAAAGATCTATATGTTATTTGAGATTCTGTTCAAGAAATTGATTATGAAATAGTTCAAAAACTCCAAATATTTTTAGAAAAAAATAAAGGTGAAAAAAAAACTATTTGAACATATGAAAGTGCACTAATTTATACAGTGACACAAAAACTATTTTTGCAATGCTGAATTAAATGAGTGCTTATGCCATCGGAAATTTAAAAAGAATTAGAAATTTTATAGCCCATATATAGCCCTAATCTTGCGCTCTTCAGATTGCCATTTATTTCTGTTCCATGCAGAACCTCTTAAATGATAAACATTTTAATGACGCTGATGATGTAAAATTACACTTAATTCAGTTTCTTGCTGACAAAAAAATTCAGAAGTTTTATGAACATAGAATTATGACACTGCCTTGAAAGATAGCAAAAGGCCATCGACAAAAACGAACAATAGCTAATTGAATAAAGTTATATTTTAAGCAAAAATTTTGAATTTTCTTTTCTTATTTAAAATCTGCAATCATTTAGTTACCAATCCAATATTTCAATTATTAATGAGAAACGGGAAAGAGAACTAAGAATTTTTGGACTTTCTATTCTATCCAGAAAACCAAAAATATACTTTATGACGCCTAGGTTAACATTAAATTCTTTTTTAAAAATCACACATTTTCCGAGTCACAAATGTAAACACTGCCTAACATCTCTCGTGAGTATACTAAATTAAGTTCAACTGAGTCTAAGGGGAACATACTTTACAACCAAATTCGCAATTAAAGGAAAGGACCCGGAATTAAAACTTTTAACTGTGAGAATTTTTCTTTCAAAAATGTGAGCTCTGCGGAAACTAATGTGCTTAAAATTCCACGCGATAATCACAAACGAATTATCGACAGATCAGTTCCTCCTTACCTTCCATGAGGAATAAATTAATCAGAGAATAATTTGGAAGGATTCCTTCAATCCGAACGCTACGATGTCGCCATTTTCCACTGGGGGAAGATGGGAGGAAAAAGAACTTTGGAACATTTTGCTGTTAGTCCCCCTACAGGAATCGTCAAATTTACGCCCCAGACAATATCGGTTTCATGAAGGCGTAAATAAATAGCTTGCGAAGGCACAATTAAATGGCGGAAAAGGAACATTTTTATTTCCGCTAAATATCTAAATTAAGTTTCAGAAATTGATTTAAGCTTCAGGGAAATATCATTTAATAATTCTGGAATTAATTCCAGAATGTTGAAATGCTCTTTTTTTTTTTTTCTTTTTTTCTTTTGATGATATAGATTGAGCAGATTATATTTAGAATAGAATTATCATAATTTAATTGTATGTGATGACTGAGAATTTTATTGTAATTTGTATTTTCGAGATATTAGACTTTTATAATCATTTTGATTTTGTTAAATACATTTGACATTCTCATTTAATTAATTAATTAATGTTGTAGTTAATAAAAGAAAATTGAATAATTATTCGAATTTAACTAAACTTAATAAATTAAATAAGCCTTAAGAAGTGGTACATGAAAACTTCAGTGCTTTAAAACATTCATCAGGTTTTCAGAAATAAGCATATTAGTTCTTCTTTTAAATATTGAAACTTTAAGTATAATAATAAAATGGCTTATGCTAGATATTATATTTCATTTTATAGCTAATTAATAATCAAAAGTAGTATTCATTCATAGTACATGAAGATCATAAGAATAGAAAATATTTAAATTACTACCAGATAAAAAAAGAATATCTAAACACTGATAATATTTAAATTACTATCAAGAATAATCATATCTAAACGTTGATAATATTTAAATTACTACCAAAAACAAGAAAATATATACATGGATAATATTTAAATTACTGCCAAAAACAGGAACATCTAAACATTGAAAAACTAAACTAACTAAAGTTTACTAAACAATAGGTGGATTACTAAGTATGTTACTCGTTATAAAACAAATTTTTCAAACTGCCCCATATAATCTTCAATGTAGGGAATTATTTTTGTCCAAATCTATCTTGAAAACAGACTAGTGTCGTAATAATATAAGTTATTTACATTCATGAAGTTCTAATCTAGAAAGTATACGCTAACAAGGTGACACTGTTCCTCAATCCTTTCTAAAACTACTGCAATACAACATTTTAGAATCTTTTACCCAAAACAAGAAAACTAAACATTGATAATATTTAAATTACTGCGAAAAACAAGAACATCTAAACATTGATAAACTAAACTAACTAAAGTTTACTAAACAATAGGTGGATTACTAATTATGTTACTCGTTATAAAACAAATTTTTCAAACTGCCCCATATAATCTTCAATGTAGGGAATTATTTTGTCCAAATCTATCTTGAAAACAGACTAGTGTCGTAATAATATAAGTTATTTACATTCATGAAGTTCTAATCTAGAAAGTATACGCTAACAAGGTGACACTGTTCTTCAATCCTTTCTAAAACTACTGCAATACAACATTTTAGAATCTTTTACCCAAAACAAGAAATCTAAACATTGATAATATTTAAATTACTGCCAAAAACAAGAACATCTAAACATTGATAAACTAAACTAACTAAAGTTTACTAAACAATAGGTGGATTACTAATTATGTTACTCGTTATAAAACAAATTTTTCAAACTGCCCCATATAATCTTCAATGTAGGGAATTATTTTTGTCCAAATCTATCTTGAAAACAGACTAGTGTCGTAATAATATAAGTTATTTACATTCATGAAGTTCTAATCTAGAAAGTATACGCTAACAAGGTGACACTGTTCCTCAATGCTTTCTAAAACTACTGCAATACAACATTTTAGAATCTTTTACTCCAAAACAAGAAATCTAAACATTGATAATATTTAAATTACTGCGAAAAACAAGAACATCTAAACATTGATAAACTAAACTAACTAAAGTTTACTAAACAATAGGTGGATTACTAATTATGTTACTCGTTATAAATCAAATTTTCAAACTGTCCCATATAATCTTCAATGTAGGGAATTATTTTTGTCCAAATCTTCCTTGAAAACAGACTAGTGTCGTAATAATATAAGTTATTTACATTCATGAAGTTCTAATCTAGAAAGTATACGCTAGCAAGGTGACACTGTTCCTCAATCCTTTCTAAAACTACTGCAATACAACATTTTAGAATCTTTTACCCAAAACAAGAAATCTAAACATTGATAATATTTAAATTACTGCGAAAAACAAGAACATCTAAACATTGATAAACTAAACTAACTAAAGTTTACTAAACAATAGGTGGATTACTAATTATGTTACTCGTTATAAAACAAATTTTCAAACTGCCCCATATAATCTTCAATGTAGGGAATTATTTTTGTCCAAATCTATCTTGAAAACAGACTAGTGAAGTAATAATATAAGTTATTTACATTCATGAAGTTCTAATCTAGAAAGTATACGCTAACAAGGTGACACTGTTCCTCAATCCTTTCTAAAACTACTGCAATACAACATTTTAGAATCTTTTTCTTTCATTAACCTTTAGCCTCTTCACAACAAAAACAGTTCACAGTAAAGAAGGAATTGTTTTCATTCTCAATATCGTCCTCATTTTCAAATGACCGCAGATCTTGTTTCGGAAAAAAATCTGCCCACAATTGTTCGGTCAGGGACATCATAACTTAGAGACAGACATCCTTTACAATAGACCGACAATGTTCTCAGAGAATTATTTCCTTTGGAGAAAGAAACCGTTCCACGAGCAACATAACAACTCGAGCATCCTATTCAAAAGTGACCTTGACTTACTATTAACATATTTTGGTGTATTTAACATATGTAAGTGCTTGTATTTTGCTGAGAAGTAATACTATCAATGTTCCAAAAAATAATTTCTTTTTTTAAAAGAATTTTAATTCAAAGTTTTTATTTGTCAACGATAAGTCAGTGTAATATCAGATTCAAATATTCTTTGCTCTGTATTATCGGATTGCATTAGGCATATATAAATTTAGTGTAAAAGAATAACTAACTCTTAAACGTGAGGTTTAAATTTATTTATTCTGTTAATTCCACTATACATGCTATAGGAAAACATGCGTTCCACAAAATCAAAGCAACACCATGGCATTTTTTTTCCTATGAGTTTATCAAAATATTTTCTTAAACAAATATTTATAGTAATAAGTGCATGCCTGTCTATAATATATTTCACTGTTCTATTCATTAGTATAGTCAAAATAATGACAATCGGATATTTTCTATATACAACCTTATACATAATATTATATTGTACTCAAAGAATGCAAGTGAATTTCTTAAAAGTATTCCACTATTACAGCAAAAATATGCTTTTTCAAATAAAGTTAAAATGTTGGCGTAATAGTGGAATACTTTTAAGAAATTCACTTTGGCATTTTCACATGGCGTTTTTTTACTTCGATTTTCAATAAATCAGAAACAGAAATATTTTTAAAATACATATAAAAAAATTGGAATCAGATGAAAGCATATATGTTCTATTTATCTTTTACTATTTAAATTGCATGAATTTATTCATTTATATATATATATTTATATATATATATATTAGGATAGGAAAACATTTTCATTATTTATAACATTTTAAATAAGTATACTTATCAACAATTTCTTAAATGGAAATTATAAAATAATTACTTCCGATTGTTTCTGCACCTAAACAAGCTTTTCCTGTACATTTTTTGCCCTAATAATGAAACCGTTTTCCTATCCAGAACTCTCCATACTAAGCATTACATCTCCATCCCAATTTCCAAATGAGTTCTTTAAGCAGCAGGTGAAAGAAAATTACAGCTATTCGGGGGATGGTCGATTCACATCTCAACTAGAGCTATGGAGGGAGGTAGAGAGGGTGGAAAGCGAGTGAAAAAGCAATGATGGATGGGGAAAGCATCTGGCACCCCATCCCAAAACTCATATGGCCTTTCTCCCACCCCCACCAAACAAAATTAGAAATTCCCAACTCAGGATTCTGATTTTTCCGAAAGTGGGAATCATTTTTTTTTTCAACCCCGCCATAGAAACCTTTCTTCCAAATCCCGAATGTATGGTTTTTAAATCCCCCAGTTTGCCCGAATTTCGTTATAAATGATCTGATGCTTAGGTCAATGGTATCAGTTTCGCGTCGATTAGCGATGAAAAAGGTTGGGGGTGCAACGGATAATGAGGTAGGATTTTTTTAGGCTCATCAGTCATGCTTTTCCCGATTCGTCCTGGGAAATTTATTTTGGTTCTGCGGGAAAAACCGCGCCATATTTGGTTGCTAACCCCACGATTTTGGGATTCGTCATTTAAGGGTGGAGGAAAAAAGGATTGTCAATGAAGGTGTAATGCCTGATGCATATCTCGATTTTCCTGTAGGGATGGTAAGAGAATGGTATCAGATTGTTAACAAGTAAGTCGCTATTCTAACAGGAGATCTTATCTTTAGGTATCCATTAGTTATTTATGGACTGACTCGGTGATAAAAAGATCTTTTTCGTGAAATATGTGCATGAAAATGGATCTTTTAAAAATAAACATAAATATCTGTATAAAAATTTTATTAATGGAGTGATTGTATAGATAAATCTTTCTATTCATTTTCTTAGGTTTTTATTTTCTTGTATTCTTTTATAGTTTCAGGGATCCATAATGTAAAAATTTATCAAAATTTTAACATTATAGAAAATGACAATATTAAACAACAAAATAATTAATTTCCTAATATTATAAAAGTGTTTGACAATAAAATATTTAAAAAAAAAAAAAATTTTTTTAATTCATATCCTGCATTTTATTGATAGAAATATTTTCTTAATTTAATTACATAATTATATATGATTATTATAAATTATTAATTTAATATATATATAAATTATTAATTTAATATATTTTCTTTAATTTTTTTTTTTTTTTTTTTTTAAATATTTGTCTGTCTTAACAATATTACGTTTTCGGATTACAGTATAACACAATATTAAAAATAAATAATTTTTGCTAAATTTAATTGTTATACATAGCTCATATTGATTAACATTTATTTTCTAATGCAGCTGGCAAATTAGACAGTTATCTTTATGCCATAACATTACCTCCGTAACGCTTTACGATCGTATTAGACCGGCAATTATGCCGGTAAAGTGGATTCAGAACCCCCACAGACACCCATGGTACTGCAGGGTCGAACCCGATATTGATAACATAAAATGAAATAATTGGAAGTGAAATTATTATAAAGTGCAATGTGCAACATATTAAAAATGTTATAAATTAGTTTTCATAAAGATAATTACAATATACATAGATAACTCATACAGACAATAGATGTTTAAGTATCATAATGCCTTGAGCGATAGAACCATCGAACTACGTCGTTTTAATCCAAAATAGGGTGTTAAATTTTGCAGTTTCGCATTACATGAACAATTTAAAATAAATCAGAATTGAACACTCATCATTTCCTGCCTGTAATGATGTTCAGCAGGTGGTTTCCGAGACAACTGCCATCAGCGCTTTATTGGGTGAACACTGAAAGCCACATGAAAATGCTGGTATAAAAACGTTTCATCAAAGTAATTGATAAAGTAACAGCTGCAATAGCTTCATAGGTGCCAGGTGTTAGTAGACTATAGAGATCATACAATTATTTAGCTGTGTAATCTAATGCAATAAAAGTACATTGTCATAGCGTAATAGAATCGGGATAAAAAAAAAAAACCGTGTTTAAAAATAACACTATCAAGGTTTTGAAATAAACAAATAAATACAAATGTATTAAAAATATTCATTAAATATGAACTGTAGTAATCATATTTTTTTAATATTAAAAGATAAAAATAAATTAAAATCATTTTGGATGCTTTTATATAATATATTAACCAAGCTTAAATAATTAAATAAAAATTCAAATTAAATAACAATTAAAATTATTAACCAAGATTTTGAAATAAATAAATACATTTGTACTAAAAATATTCATTAAATATGAAATATAGTAATCATATTTTTTGTATTAAAAAAATATATTAAGATCATTTTAGATATTTTTATATAATAGACTGACAAATAACTTTTTAAGAATAATACATTGAATTTAATATAAAATTTTTACTAAATTACGAATATTTAGTAAAATTTTTTTTTCAAATTTTGTTAGATGTTGTTTAAAAAAATTTGGAAGTAATAAAAGTATAATTAATGCTGATAAAAAATGTTGATGTCAATAGCTTTAAAAACTAATTATATTCAGGCTTCCTATTTATTATTTTTTTTTTTTTCATGGCACATTTTTGTAGATAAATTATCTACGGTAGAGCATGTACCACATTAATTTTACGTCTCTTTTGTATTGCAACATAAAACGAAGGATAACAATCAATTAAAGTCATTTTAAAAATAATTTCAACTACTATTTGGAAAGATTTTTCAAAGAAATTCATAAACCGAGAAGAATAAATATATAAATTTAAATACATTCTAGAAATAATTGTTTGTTCAACTAATGTAATTTAATTTTGTGGTAGCACCTTTTTTTAATCACAATTGTTCATTCGTTCAACTGTATTGTGCATTATACCAAACAAACAACCTGATATGGTTTAGATACCTTCTGAACCTGATATGTACTTAGGACACCGCCTTCAACTAAACTAGATGGATATGAAACATTTAAAAAAAAAAGGGCTGGATTTTCCTAAATTCGAAAGAGGAAGCACCAAGTTAACCCTGGAATCCATCCAAGCTTTTACAATTCTTCCAAAAACAAGCACGTCCTTTCAGCAAATGTACAACAGGTGTTTCAGTAGCCTTCCTCATCGAATTTCGGCCCACATAACTTCGATTCAAGTGTGCGACGCTCAAACTTATTAAATGAATCCAAGGGTTTTCAGATAGTTTTCTGCTTTGCAAGAGAGGTTGACGCCTTTGTAACAGAAGAGAAATTAGGGCGTGTTCGCATCCAAAACACCTACACCACTATTTATTTTGTTTTGGGTCTTTATGCATGGAATGGGCGCACCATCTGTGAAGAAGACCTATGTGTTTCAAAATCTGATGCAAAGATTCTTAAGTTTAGCTTGCAAATGGGCAAAATTTCTTGCATGATCTATTTAGAAACTTCTAATTCTGATGCAGAACGTGATTTTAGTAATTTTTTTTTTAATTGAGAATAATGCCACAAGTCAACTTATGGGTGGAATCCTACTAAAAGGCCATTCAAGAAATGTCAGAAGTTAACAAGAGATGCATATGATAAGTCATTTGAATTAATTCGGGGTTTTTTTTCCCTGGTTTGTTTGTGTCACTTGCCAATGTGGAAAGAGGTCGAGTAAAATGTTTTTATTTATCTTTCTGTTTTATTGTAATGAATAAAAGTAACCTCTTTTGCATTTTTGGCCATTCAAATAAATTTTTGTTTTATTTTTTAAGAATTAATAACATTCCATTTTTAAGAATCAAGTTATTTTCTTTTCTGATTGTAAAGCAAATTTAAAAAATACACTCACTCATTGAAACAATTTTGATACATAAACTGGTTTTTAAACTAATACTGAAATCAGTGATATTTTCAATAATATGATAATATTCAATTTTATAACTGATTACCAAAGTGTAACAGTACAACAATCGGTCATTTTGTGCACACTTTTAGGCTAATTAGACTTTTAGGCTAATGCCCTTGCTAGGATTTTAGCTTGAAACTCGTGGTACCAAAGACCAGGGCGCTAGCCAATTGTCCATCAGGCGGCAAAAACAACAATTCAAACAAGAAAAAAATTCCAGGAAATTTATAAAGAAGAATTACTGGGACAAGAAAAAACCCTTATAGATTTGAAAAAAAAAAAAAAAAAAAACTTTAAACATTTTGAATTAAGCTTACCAAATACATCCAAACCATTTAGCAATCTTCAAAACCTCAATCAATTTTTAAAAACTTTCATATAGAAAAATTTTATTAAAAAATAAAATATGCCAATCTTTGATAGTTTCAGAAATAATAAGAGAAACTAATTCTTTTATAAATAATTAGGGATTAATTTATTTGATTTTTATTACTATTACACTCATTAGAGGTAATGGGATTTCCTTGGATTATTTCTTCAGAAAATAATTCATTTGTGAAAAATCATACATACATGAAAAATTTCTTTTAATAAAAGAAAAAAAAAAACTATTAAGTTAGTTTAATTCTTTTTTACATAATCGAAATTTTTTTTATTACAGTGGAATTAATTTTTTTATTACTAATTTATTGTATTCCATGTGTTTTAATTATCCATGCGTTGGGGGTTATTCCAATTGTCCATGTGTTAAATTTTTTTTATTATTTATTTATTATATTCCATAAGCTTTTATATATTTGCAATACGACTCTTTCATTAATATCATTTATTCAACAGTAAATATTTTAATACTTTAACGTAGAATTATCTAAGACACTGCAGGCAAACTCATTCATCCAACTAATTGCATTTACTACCTCGCAAAGAAAAAGAACCATTTTAGTTCTTTAGTTACATGAACATATTCGTAGAAAACTGATTGTTAGATATCAACTAAAGAGCATTTGGCGTTACTAGAGGCGATTAAATGCTTGAATAATTCCAACAATGAATGCCAAACTGGAGTGTTTTATATTTCTATGCATATTTCAACTAAGTTAGTAAAGAAATGACCAGAAATCCATTTTTCTGCAATGACTTTCAATGCAAAGTTGTGTAATTGCAAAAGCTGACGTTCGAGATAAGAACTTTAATTTCAAAAAAGGATTTCAAGCAAATATATTGCAACTCTTCGAATCGATACGATACTCGTACTTATTAGTTTAAGAAATCTCATTTCATTTAAGAGGAATGCGATAGATATTTGATAAGGCTTGTTCAACTCAAATAAAAAGCCGTTTTATCTGTAACTAGATAGATTCTTAAATTTTGTAATCTTTTTTTCTACATTTTACTTATTTGTTTCGGTATCATTTAATGTGAAACTGATAAATGACATTTAATTAATTGCAGCTGCTTGTTTAGGGTAGGTGAAAATAGAGTCTTATGTCTGTTTAAGGAGATGTATAATTTAACTATAACTGTCATATGGTCTTTATTTAAAAAAATATGTAATGTATTGTAGATAAAATAATATGCAAACCAGTTTAGAAAAACATCACATATTTCTACAGTAGAATCCGAAAATAGAATTTTGAAAGTTCATCCAAAAACATCTTTCTTGCTTAGATGCAATATAATAGCGAATGATTACAATCATTTCAGAACATAACTATTAATTAATTTCACCATAGAAATTTTATCTTCGTACACAAAATACCTAATCAATCTTAAGAAAAAAATTAATGTTCTGTAAAAATTAATGTACTTTGCCTGTAAGACATAAATGTGTCTAATTATGCATTTAAAAATTACTAAATCCTGCAATAATTTAAGTAAGGTGTTTGAATATCATATGCAGGTTTAGCCCATGACACTTTGTATCTGTATCTTGCAATAAACAGTGTTTATCAATTAACATATCGAGTGTATCAAATCAAGATTATGAAAGAGCATCTTTCTTGCCAATATGCAATATAATATCGAATGATTACAATATTTTCAGAACATAATTATTAATTTCCCCATAGAAACATTATCTTCTTACACAGAATATTTCATTCATCTCACGAAAAAATGTATGATTAGTTTGTCTCTAAGACTTAAATGTGTCCAATTATGCATTTAAAAATTAATAAATCATCCAATAACTTAAGTAAGACTTTGGAATAGTATTTGCATGTTTAGCCCATGAAACTTTGTATCTGTATCCTGCATTAAACAGTGTTTATCAATTATCATATTAAATCAAGATCATACAAGAGCATCTTTCTTGCCAATATGCAATATAATATCGAATGATTACAAATGTTCTGAAATGATTGTAATCATTCGATATGCATTCGATTGTAATCATTCGATATGCATTCGATTGTATTCATTCGATATGCATTCGATTGTATTCATTCGATATGTATTCGATTGTAATCATTCGATATGCATTCGATTGTAATCATTCGATGTTAATTATTAATTAATTATTTATCTCACTATAGGAATGCTATCTACTTACAGAGAATATTTGATCGATCTTACGAAAAAAAAAAAATTACGATTAGTTTGTCAGTAAGATTTAAATGTGTACAATTATGTATTTAAAAATTAATAAATCATCCAATAATTTAAGTAAGATGTTGGAACAGTATTTGCAGGTTTAGCCCATGACACTTTGTATGTATATCCTGCAATAAACAGTGTTTATCAATTATCATATCGAGTGTATCAAATCAAGATAATTTTTCTTGACAATATAATATCGATTGATTACAATCATTTCAGACATAACTACTAATTAATTAATTATTTCACCACACAAATGCTATCTTCGTACACAGAATATTTGATCGATCTTACAAAAAAAAAAAACTATGATTTGTTTGTCTCTAAGATTCAAATATGTCCAATTATGCATTTAAAAAATTATCCAATAATTTAAGTAAGATGTTGGAACAGTATTTGCAGGTTTAGGCCATGGCACCTTGTATCAGTATCATGCAATAAACCGTGTTTATCAATTATCACATCAGATTAAGATTAGGTAATAAGAGGCCCTCTCGTGCACGAATACAGTGTACGTATCGAAAGCTTACAATCACTTCGGCGTACACCTATTCAATTATTACGTATTTCACTGTCGAAATGTTACCACCTTATACAGAGCATTTGATTGGGGCGTTGCAGCCCAGATTATTCCCCGATCACACACGCCGATGCTGAATACCCCTTTCCACTTGACGTCTATCCAGAAAACGTGGCAGAACTGGCCCAAACTCTATTGAATTTAAGCGTTCAGAAACCACCAGTCCTGGCATCCACATAAAGCACGTTATTATGCAAAGGGCCGCGTTCTGCTCCATCGATGCTTAATGCGACACGATTGTTGCATTAGGCGTGGCGCAGAACAGCTTCTCTGCCAGACTTCATGATTATATAACGCGGGGCTTTGGTCAAAGACAATTGCCGGCCATTGTCCGTGATATACCCCTTCCATTCCTCTCCATCCCCCCAGTTAAAGTTGGGGCAAAGCAGTGGAAATCAAACAGAATGGAGAGCCGTAAACCACAGGGCCAGTGAAACCGTTAAGACTCCATCCGTGTTATTGTCTTTGCAACTATTAGGTTGCCCAGAACTGTTATTAGCTCTTAAGGGTGAGATGGAATTACCAAAGGTGACCGAGAGGGCCAGGAAAAGCTGGGGGTTTAATGATGTGGTAGCTATCATCGATACATGTGTACCTCTGGTACGAATTGACAAATTATTATTGCCTATTACATCGTGTAGACGCCATTAGCTTTAATCTTTCATGATGTCGATTCAAAATGAGGGAATATACTATACGTATCGGTATGGTTCCCTTTCTTATAGCTTGTAGAATCAGCTTTATAATGTAGTGGAAATTAGGATTAGTGTGATGGGGATGAAGTTTGTGATGAGATATAAAGGAATAAAAAGTTTATTTATTTGATAACAAATGGGTGATTCGAAGACGTTATAAAGACATTACAGTTTTATTGACAAAAGTTTATATTTATTTTCTTTGTTTAAAATGAAATTTAAACAAAGAAAAGATTTTCTTAGATTAGAAATAATTCGATTAAAAATTTTAGTTTTAGAATTTATTTATTGTTTTTATGCAAAATTTTTTATTGAAAATTTGTATTCAATTGTATAGACAAGCATTTCAACGAAAAAATGTTTTTAATCGGCAAACTTCATTCATTTATGTCAGAGTAATAATCATCTTTTCCACCATGTGTCTTCTAAAAAGATAGAATACAAACTAAAATTTTTTCAAGTATTTATCTAATTTGAAGAGGCACTTTAGCTCCAATTAGTGTCGGGTTTGACAACTATTTGCTACTGGAATCAAAGTTTGGATATTTTTAATGAGAAATCATTAATTTTTATATTTTTATTATTTTCTGAAATATATTTAAGTTTCAGTAATTACTCTGTGTTATAATACATTTAAAACAACATATACTGAAATATTAGAATTGAATTTTCATCTTTTCAAAGTTACTTTTTTTTTTTTTTTTTTGAAGAGATAAAAATCATTACATTAATACCTAATTCTAATATTCTGATGATATATCAGGAAATAATTCTGATATATTGCAGCTCAGAACATAGCAGGTAATTTATGATTGACACCGTCAAATAAATTGTATAAAAGTTAATCTAATTTGACTAAATGAAACATATAGTGTCGATGTTTTAATACAAAATTTATATTCTAAATATATTTGAAAATTATTTTTTTTAAATGATTTCGAAAAACTATATCAGTATTTTCTCTAAAAATAAAAGTGATACCTTCTATTTAGTAAAAAATAACTACCCCAATACTCTCTATCTGACCTTTCGAACATCTTTTGCAACCTACTTCATTCTTAGCAGGCTAACTTATAGTATAGAGGAAAATGTAATAATAGAAGAAAAAAAGAGTGAGAGAGAAAAAAGAAAGGACCCTTTCTTTTGGTGCAGTTTTCCATCTGTGCATCCCGCCAAATCGATATGGGGTGAGGTGGAATGGAACAAATGTGTTTTACATCGCATCAATTTCGATTTCACACATGGATTAGGCTGTTCAACGTTCTTCCGTTGGTTGCACTTTATGAGGACTTAGGCCAGGAAAAATGTCGCCGGGTTCGGCCGTATGGAGAAGATGAAATTGAGATGTCACTTCCCCTTCGATTTCAAGCAAAAAAAACTACCTTCGTCACTTTCTTTTAGTTAGGTAAGTGAGAAAAGATATGGAATTTTAAAACCAGAATGACAATATGCAGTCAATACTCAGTAGACATTTAAGTAATTGCTAAAATCCTTTTTCATTTTTATTTAATTAAGTTTTTTTTTTTATTACCAACCCTTTATTAACCAAGAACTAATCTGGAAATTTACCTTTAAAAAAAAAAAAAAAAAAAAAAAAAAAAAAAAGAGAGAGAGAGAGAGACGGCCGAATTCGTTTTACATAATATTGGTAGTAATGAAAATTTTTTTCTTAATACATCTACACAATATTAGCATTAATGAACGTGTTTTCTTAATACATCTACACAATATTAACATTAATGAACGTGTTTTCATAATACTTCTACATAATATTGACATAAATGAACGTGTTTCTTGATACATCTACACAATATCGACATTAATTAACGTGTTTTTCATGGAAAAAATTTAATTTATAAATTTTTACATGAAAAAAAAATGTATTGGTGAAAATTTACTACAAAATTTCTCAAAATCGTAAATAAAAAATATATTGAATATCAGTACTAATAAAATGTTGTTCTAAATAATAACATTGTTTTGTAAATATGGTTACCGTAGTTTGTGTATATTGTTATCAATTGATCGGGAAACAAAACTATCTAAGAGGTTATAACAAATAGTCTGTCACATTAATTCACTGTGACAAAAATTTGAAGAACCAGTACTCAATAAAACTTTAAAGAAGAAAGTATTAAATTATTTTCTCTACTTGAAAAAGTTTATACTTAGTTTTAAAGTTTATAAAAGTTTTTAGTCAAAACCAAAAAATATTTTTTTTTTTTAAATAAAAGCTACTTAGTTATCGTATTTTGAAAAAATTCTTTGAAATTTGGCTTAATACTTTGTTCTTTAAAGTTTAATTAAGACTGGTTCTTCAAATTCTTATCACAACGAATTCATGTGACAGAGTATTTGAAGTCTATACACAAACTAGGGTTGCCATATTTGCAGAACTCAAAACAATTATTTTTCTCATAAATAAAAAGCTATTTAGTTATAGTTTTTTTTAAAAACTCTTTGAAATATTATACCCTTAAAAACTAGAATTTGGATGCGTTTTCATTCATTTGAGTTATTTGAAGTTTTAACAATTATTTAAAAGCTTTAAATTTTTACCTAACCGATTTCAAGCATTTAATTTTAATTGGCAGACCTATTTGTACTTTTCAAATGTTTTGTTTTCACACCAAATGAGCATAAAAACATAAAGCAATCCGTAGAATAAATGAAGCTAATTTTCAATGTTTTTAAATTTAACATGTAAAAGAAAACAATCGCAAATTATAGTAACAAAGAGGAAAAGCATCGAAACGTAACTTATAATTATATTCAAAAAAAAAAATATGAATCGTTGAGTAAAATCCATCCACGCATGCATATTTAATGATAAAATAAACTTTGTTTAAAGAAAGTCGCAACAAAATAATCGGTGTATTTACGATTTAAAAACACACTTTTAAAAATAAAATGCATCTTCAAAATCAACGATGAATTATATAAAGGATTACATTATAATGACGAAAAAATGTATTCAAAATTTGAAAACATTCTTTTTATCTTTGCAATGTTCGTAACCAAAACATTTCCTTCATTATGTAATGAGAACATTCCAATATCAGTAAAAATGAAATATCTGCATGAAAAATGAGAATCAATATTCACAGTTTTATTTGTTACATCTTATCTTAAGAAACATAAATTTTATTGCTGAATATTTACCACAATACTTTTTAAAAACTGGTTTAAAAAAATTCTAAACTGCCTAAAAAATGCTTTTCTGGCATTTGGGACAAAAATTGCAAAATCTTCACTTATTCAAATGCAAATTCTTTTAGACGTTTTTTCATGCAAATTCTTCTTACTTTTTTTTAAGAATTAAAAAATAATATAAATTGTACTTGACATAATGATTTTACATAAAAAAAACATTTTTAGAAGAACTATGTAAACTAATAAAAATATAAAAGTTAAAGGTTATTAGTTCAACAAATCTGCTATTTTCTCAGGATGGGGAATAAATAAGCAATATTCATGTTTCAGTTTATTATACTTTTTTATACAAGAATACCGAAATAGAACATGTTTATCAAGGAATTCTAGAACATTATAGACTTTTGCAAACAAGGCTTGGTTTGTCGCTCTACGTTCATTTTGTGCACATTTTAGGTTAATTAGACCGGAAACCTACAATTAACGTGGATTTCGAAGCACTAAAAATATCCATGCCACCACTGAATTCATGCCATCTTCTCCTGTCTCCAAGTTTGCCAGTAGGCAGACGGCCTTGGTCTACCATACAGCTGTTGCGGCAATGAAGAAGACAAGAAGTTATATAGTAAGAACGTTTTAAGTCTATCTTTACAGTTTTTCTATGTCCACCTGTTTTTAAAGCATAACATATTTTTATTCTCCATTTATTATTATGTCCTATAATCTATCCAGTTATTTCTAAACTTTGTATACTTTTATTCTGTAGAATAACAAAAACAATAAATTAAATCTGCCAGTTTGTCGCTTAATAGAAAAAAATCACACACATCGAAGAATAAGATTTAAAATTCAGTGTTAATGTTTTTGCAATACCAGCAAAACTTTATTAGCATCTGTTTGGAGTTATTTCAATGTTTTTCTTGTGCTAGTTTGTCGTGTTTAACAAAATAAAATCATGCACATCGAAGAAGTAGAAGTTATATAACAATAACGTTTTACGTCTACCTTTTACAGTTTTTCTATGTCCAACTATTTTTAAACTCGCCCTATTTTTATTTTGTGCATTTATTATTATGTTTTTTGATGTGATCAGTTATTTCTAAACTTTCTATACTTTTATTCTGCAGAATAACAGAGGCAAGGCATATAAAGTTTTCAAGGTATAATAAATTATTGCTAAATAATTTGAGTTATCCCATTGATGTGGTTTAGCAAGATATATAAATTTCTGCAATATATTCTGCTATTCACTCATTATATTCCTGCTATATATATAATTTTAAAAGTTTACATATATTTATTTTTTCCATTTATTATTATGTTTTTTAATGTGTCCAGTTATTTCTAAACTTTCTATACTTTTACTCTGCAGAATAAAAGAGGCAAGACATAAAAAGTTTTCAAGATAAAATAAATTATTAATAAATAGTTTGAGTTATTCCATTGCTGTGCTTAACAAGATATATAAATTCCTGCAATATATATTCAGTATAACTATTTTAAAAGTTTCCATATTTTTATTTTGTCCATTTATTATGTTTTTTAATGTGTCCAGTTATTTCTAAATTTCTATACTTTTATTCTGCAGAATAACAGAGGCAAGACATAAAAAGTTTTCAAGGTATAATAAATTATTACTAAATAATTTGAGTTATTCCATTGCTGTGTTTTACAAGATGCATAAATTTATAAATTCCTGCAATATATTGTATTCAGTATCAAATATTATTAAACACCAGACAAAAGTTATAAGATTTAAGTAGCTTATCAAATCTGGATGTATACCTGAACTTATTTTAGACAACAGACAAAGAAGATACGCAGCATCGACACTTAAAAAAAAAAAAAACCCCAAAAAAGTTAACAAAGGTGGAGTTACCAGAGTAGTACGTTAACTTTTCCAAGAACACCAACTCTTCGTTCCACGCCCTTGAGGGCACAAAAACAAAAACTCAAACTAAGGATTAAAAAAAAAAAGAAGCAAAAATTAACAACACAGTCATGCCCGTAGGATTAACTGTAATCCACACCGGGTCTAACAATGACTCGCTAAAAGGGTTGGGAGGGGGTGAGCGAAATGGGATAAGGGGCTGTGAAAATACGACCACCCTGGGGGTGCGATTAAAACCGCGAAAATCCTCCTCACGCGGTTTTCACTGGTAGGGCTTTCTGGTTAATTCGGCGAGATTTGGGGGGGGACTAAGGGATGCTCATGGGGATTATTTAGAACGCCGGGGAAAGTAGGCTTGCTGACCCTGTGAGTCTCTTGAGATGTATGATCAAGAGGGCATGGATTAATAGAATAGGATGGAATATATGTAATCGTATACTACAGTGCCCAAAAAGTAAGACCAATTTTTTTTTTTCAAAAACTCTTTATTTATTCTTCCAAATTTATTTCATAGCCTTCAAAGTAATCCCTTCCGGACACAATGCACTTATGCCAACTTTTTTTCCAACCCTCAATGCATACTAAAAAAAGTCATCGGCAGGGATGGCTTTCAAAGTGAGCGGCGATGCGAGTTGAATGTCTTCAATCGACTCAAAATGGTGTCTCCGGAGTGGTCTTTTGAGTTTAGGGAATTGCCAGAATTCGTACGGTGTGAATACGGTGGTTGTGGAACGATATCATTTTTGGCGAAAAAGTCACGAAAAAAGCCATGCAGTGCGAGCTGGAGCATTCAGTGTTATCGGTACCAATAGAGATTTGACGCGTTTGAGGCCCAAAATGGAATTGACCGATCCTTTTGAAATTCCTACATCATCAGCAAGGTTTCTAATTGTAAATCGACGGTTTGCAAGCTCCGTTGGTTGAGCTTGATGGTCGACCAGAGGGATCTCCGTCTTCAACGCGTACTCTGCCCTCTTTGAACTGTTTATACCACTTGTAAACATTTATTTCCGATAATGGAATGTTTTCTGCGACATTCTATACGTTTCCGCAAATAAAATTGAATGAAAGTTCTTTATTTTGAGCACACTTTAGGCTAATTAGACTGGGACCTACAGTTTAACGTGGATTCCGAACCACTAACAAACATCCAAGTCATCGCCAGGATTCGAAACAGAAGCCCTATGGTACCAAAGGCCAGAGCGCTAGCCAATTAGCCATCAGGATGCCTAAAGACGTGGAGAAATAGTGATGATTGTAACAAGCTTCCATTGAGAGTTATTTTACATGTCTTTTGGAATATATCCAATTTAATATGAAAATGCGATGCAGTTATCCAAGAAAGTCTTTTGGAAAGACGTCACATCCCCCTCCCCGGGGTCCTAGGATAACACATAATGTTCATTAAAAAAAGCTCAATGTTACTATTAACTGTGCGAAAAAAAAATGCGTAGATAAATTTTTAGAAATCAATATTATGAAGTGAGTGAAAAATGTCCAGAACACAAATGTTCAGATGTCAGAAAGCATGTTCATTAAAAAAGGCTTTGAAGCTCAATGTTATTATTAACTATGAGAAAAAAATGTGTAGATAAATTTGTAGAAATCCATATTTATATAGGAATTTACTTTTATATAATAAAATCAATAATTTTTATTTATTTACAACTATTACTATTTATTTAATTACAATTTTTATTTATTTAGGCTTCAAAATGCAGTATAAAATTGAAAATAGCAACAATTTCGTAATTATTATAGATCATTTATATAGAATGTTTCAAGATTACGACAAAACTTTTATGACACTGGATATTTCTGGATGTAATTATAGGAATTAAATTAATAAATACTGATCATTTAATTAATAAATAAATACTAATAAATACTACCCATAAAAGTTTATAATAGAAAAACTAAAAACGGTTAGCAAGAAATGTGTTTTAATTTCTTTCAAAATAGATTTAAAGTTTAAATAACATCAGTTATATCATCATGATCTTATTTCCCGGAAAATATTTCTGAAAAACTTTTGATTCAAAAATTTTTTCATAATTTCAGTAAAAAATCTGAATAAAATATTGCTCAATAAATAAAAAAATTAAAAAATTTTTTATTTATTTATTTATTTTTTTTCAGCTTATTGATCGAAAATAAACATAAATTTTTTATACTTTTTCTTTCTAAAAAGAAAAAAAACTACATCAAAAAATGAAAATATTTTCGGCCAGAAAAACAAGTTTGAAAAAGAAACTTAATTTTTTTTTTATATAAAATGGGTGGCATCAATCATCATGGCAGAATTGGTTTCCGGCATCGCGAAATATTTGGATTCAACTTTTGCATCATTGAAAACCACTCGTGTGCAAAATTTAAAATAGAAAAAAAAATATTGAAATCGCTGAAAAAGTAATTTTAAATTTACTTATTATGATTGATTGCGCTTTGTGTGTAGAAAAATAAAAAGCGAAGCATATATGGTATTTGAATATATGCATTAATTTATTTCATTTTAAGCTCATAACTTTTTTATTCAATTCCTTCTATTAGCTCACACTCTCCCCATATATATCTTGTTCAAATTTTCAATCGTTCATAAAATACTTTTTTTCATCCACTCAAGTTCAAATGCATTGTTTTTGAACTTGTAGTGATGACACTGGACGTTAATACAGTTTACAGTTAATACAAATATTAATTCATTAATTAAATTTAATTAATCAATTTTAGTTTTTTTTTTTTTTTTTTTAGATATAAGTTGCATATATTTACCAATAGTTGGTGCCAGATAAACTTAAAAAATGAATGAAAATTATTTATAAAGGAGCTTTCTGCAATATAGTGGGAAAAAAGGAGGAATTGACTTTAAAAAATTTCTTTTTGTGTTACTTGTTTAGGTTAGTGTTTCATCCTTATGTTTATAATTCGCATTAAAAATATACTTTTAATGCATGATTTCTGAAATATAATAGTATTATTGTGGATTAAAATAAAGGTTTTAAAATAACCAAATGTTACTAGCATTTAAGAATCCCATGTCAACAATTAAACTTGGTATGTATCCAAATAAAGAGAATTTTGCTTTAAATTGAAATCATTGGCTATTACTAAAATACTTATTTTGCTTTTTCAGTTATAAACAATAAATTAGATCCAAATTATATAATAAATTAATCTATTATATAAATTAATAGATTCATTAATATATAATATGGATGTAAACTCAATTATTATATACTAATATAAAAGTTATTGCTTTTAGACCAAACTTGTCTAAAAGCATCATTAAAATATAACGTAGTCATTAAAATATAAAGTATTTTTATTATCCAATTGCAATATTCACTATCTTGAATCATAAAATATTTTTCAAATAAAACAAGAGTTACATAATATCATTATTTAGTGATTAGTTTGGGGAAGAAAAGAGTTTCAAGTGTTAAAAAAAAATAATAATCAGAAGCAAAATATTCAATTATTAATCAAGCTATAATTAATTAACTATAAAAAAAAAGGAATTTGTACAACGATTGTATATTTTTTTAGACATTATACATGTTGTTTCTTAACCCACTTGGTAAACAGCAACATCTACACCAAATCCAAGAACCCATGTGGTCTCATGGAAAGAGGGTCAGCTTCTGTTGTGATGGAACGACCATAGGTAGATGTCTGATTTGGCTCTCTACAATCATATTAGACTGGGACCCACGGCTTAAAGTGGTTGGAATTTGGTTTGGTTTTTCTCTCTACTGTCATCTTGTGCACACGAGGGCTAAACAGACCGGTTACTACAGTTTACAGTGAATTCCGAACCACTAAAAACATATATGGCACCTTCGCGACTTGAAACCGAAACCTGTGGCACCGAGCGCCAGTCACTCGGCCATCAGGCCCTTCCATTATATATAATACATATAAGATTTCATCGGAAAGATTTGTGAAAGATAATCATTTCAAACTGGCAAAATTAAGAATTTATAAAAATATTAAACAAGAAATACTTTTGTTTAATCGCTCTTAAAGCTTACAAAAACGACTTATTTATTAAATACAATTTTTAAATCTAGCACAATATAAATAGCTTATTATCCAACACGACTGCCACGAAAATTCATCCCATTTATTTAATGACTAATTCCTCCCATAACAGATCACGGAGAGGTGAGAAACCCCCTCGGGATCTTACCAGCTCACAAAAGAACGGGGCGTTTCCTACACTTTTAACACAAACCACCTAAAGGGAAGAACCCCTTTACCCCTAACAGAGAAGGAGTGACGCCTATCCACCCACCAAAAACAGTTGTAGTGTCTGCCTACTTGCATTATTGAGTTGAAATGATGAATGGTGCAAGTCTATGTAGTTGCTGAAGAGCAAATTCAATGATTATGCCATTGAGGAAAAAAATATTACTAAGGATTTCGAATAAATTAATATAATGACCTTAATTAAGTTTTGTATATTGAATTTTAAAAACTATTATGCTAACTGAATATTAAAAAAAATTATACAATGGCATCTTGCAATATTGAGATGAAATCATGAATGATGCAAGTCTATGTAGTTGCTGAAGAGCAAACACAGCGAAATATGCCGTTGAGGGCAAATTAATTTTAGTGGTTTGTGTATATTCACATCAATTAAATTTCGAGCAAGTTAATTTAAGTTTATATATCGACATCAATTAAGTTTTGTATATTGAATTTTAAAAATTATTATGCTAATTGACTATTAAAAAATTATACAATTAAATACAATTTCTACTAGTAATATTGAGTTGAAATCTTGATTTGTGCAAGTCTATGTTATGTAGTTGCTGACAGCGATTACGCCATCCATAAAAGATATTACTGAGGATTTCGAGCAAATTAAGTGTATGTAATGAGCTAAATTAAGTTTCGTATATTGAATTTTAAAAATTATTATGCTAATTGAATGTTAAAAAAAATATACAACGAAATACAATGTCTACTTTGCAATATTAAGTTGAAATGATGAATGGTATAAGCCTATGTAGTTGCTGAGGAGCATACACAGCGAATACGCCATTGATAAAAAATATTACTAAAATTTCGAGCAAATTAATTTAAGGGTATATATTGGCATCAATTAAATTTTCATATATGGAATTTTAAAAATTACTATGCTAACTGAATATATATCAAAAAATTATACAATGAAGACAAATGTATTAAAATAGAAATGAACAGATATTTTTTAATCTGCTTCTAAACATGAATCTGATTATACCTTCTCTCAAAAAACTTTGCTTCAGATTTTTGAGATCATGTAGGAGATGTAAAACTCAGATCGAAATAACTTATGATTATTATACATCTGTAGAATTAATTAAACAATTAAAATAATATTTAAAAAAAAAAATTGTGGCAGTAAGATATCAATAGTTTAAATTTTAAGAATATTGAATTCTTGTGAGTAATTTAAAATTAAAAAAAAAGCATAGTTGTGCCTATAGATACATGAATCTTTACTACATTATCTTTAAAGGAAATAGTAAAAAAATTCATGGGATATTTTATTGCTAATATATATATTTCAGTTAATTTCTATTTTATATATTTGCTCAGGCTGTTCTAATAGTGTTCTTATCGCAACACTTATCTGTATTGTATCTAGGAAACAGGATTATAGGTTACAGGAAAATAAGAAAAAAAAAAAAATCATTTATAAAACATTAAGCTCTGCTTCAGAAAAGTAGAACATTTTATAACAGAAAACTGTTGTAATAATTATATTAGTCAGAAATACTATCGATCTAAAATCGAATTAAAACGTTTAATGTGCGTAGTAACATTAATGGCGACCACAACTGAACAAACACACTCAGCGCAATCAGAAAACTGTTGTAATATTTATATTAGGCAGAAATACGATCGAGTTAAAGGTTTACAAAAGTACATAATGAAATTAATGGCGACCACAATTGAACAAAAACGCTCAGCACAATCAGAAAACTGTTGTAATATTTATATTTGTCAGAAATACGATCGATCTAAAATCGAATTAAAGGTTTACAAAAGTGCATAGTAAAATTAATGGCAACCACAATTGAACAAAAAACACTTTGAAAAATAAATGCTAATAAAATAAATCCTTTTGAAAAATAAATGCTAATAAAAAATAAGCATATTTCAAACATATAATTTAATTTTCTATAATTTTATCAATGATTTCATGGCAACACTTATACTGCAGGTTTGATGAAAGATTATGCAAAAAAATAAATAAAATACCCCACATTATTTATAAAGTCTTTCCACAGATTTAAACTTAACCCTTAAACTATCTGCGAATAAAAGAGCATTAATTCGAAATCCCTTTAAATGAATTACTTTAGCTCCAATATTATTTTGATTACAATGCCAGCTTGCTGTGGAAAACAATATTCCAAGTTTAGCAAAGCTATTATTGTACAACTACTTTCCCCTGGCAGTGGCAAAATCCCTCGCAGAGTACACGTCATTTGCATCCACGTCAACCCATCTCGTTGTTCTTGAAAAGAATCTGCAGAACTTTGAATAACGATCTGTGATTGTGCGCTTCCACGACTCCATGCCTTTTTGTTCCACTCCATTGTAGTTGGCGTTCGAATTTCGGTCTCCAGCCAATCATTAACGGTGGAGCAGTCCCCAAAAAGGAAGACCCCCTGCTATTTTTGGGCAGAGGGACTGTTGACTGCGGGTGGGGTGATGCAGATTGGTAATTGCTGCGACAGCCGGCACTAATTTGTAAAGGGTGGAAATTAGCTGTGTTCGACGACGGCCATTGTTAGAGTTCGGGCACCAGGAGAAGTACCAGAAACTTCCTGCCTGCTTTGCTGTTTGAAATATCAACTGGGAACTAATAAGGGTTTGGAGAACCGAGATAACCTTTGCGATATTTCGTTTTTTCGGATCGCGGATTTGATTTACCTGGTAAAAAAATATAATTAATCCTTGGCTTTTCGTAGTTTAACCATGCTTAACGAAATCTTGCGTTATATATACACGAGGGATGCTTTTAAGTAAGTACTACACAGTCCAGTCGCATTAATGTGACCACCACCTACTTTCGACGTCAACGTATAATATTATATATTAATTAAATAAAAAAATTATAATATATAATACATAATATATATTATTCTGGCTTTTGACAGGTGGTCACATTAATGTGACTGGACTGTCAATTTCGATATAAAAACAAACATGGACACAATTTTAATTAACAAGTTTATATTTACACCAAAGAATAAACACATAATTTAGCTTTTACGTAATTTCCATCTATATTAAGGCACTTATTACATCATACGACCGGCTTCTGAATTACGTCCTCATAGAAACCCGCCATCTAGTTTTTTAGGCACTTTACACACCCATTTTAACATCATCGTCGTAGCGATTACCGTCAAGGTGCTTCTTTGAACGCAAGAACAAATGATAATCGTTTACATCTAAATCAAAGCAGTGCCATTTGGCTATTTCTAGGTTATTATTTGGGCTCGATCAACCATTACTTTGGTTCGATTAGCCACGTATGGAAGATCATTGTCGTAAAATTAAAGCGATCACTCTACTGAACATGCTATACCTTTACATGGCGTAGTTTATTGAAACTTTCACAATATCTGTATGCATTGACTGTGCTATCTCGAGGAAAAAAATTCACAAAACACCTTGTATATTCTAAAACACTGGGCATATTTTTCAGACTGAAATTGGCTGCTTGAACTTCACTTTCTTGAGTGAAATTGAATGCCTTCCTTCCATGAAATGCTATTTTGTTTTCGGTGTAACGTGAGCGACCCATGTTCCGTCAATGAAAATTTGTCATGAAAAAAAAAAAAATAAATAAAAGGTTATCGACTTCTATATTCCTCCACTTAAAAATTTTACCTTTGATACAGCTTCCATTTCCTTGAATTCTTTCATGAACTTTCTGCAAATTCTTTCATGAACTTTAAAATCATCAGCAATTACTGATGGTCGCCCACTTCGTTTCTTACAGTGCACTTCTGTACGATCATTTTTAAATGTTCATCTTCTACTACTCCATTGCTTATAACGTTTTCCTTCATATATTTTACTAATATACTCATGAATTTCAGTCGCTTTAACATCTATTGCATTTTTAAAAATCGAATAACAGCATGTAGTTCGCAATCAGAGTAATTTTCAATCTTCTGATGCATTTTAAATACGCATAAATAAACGTCGACGGAAGCGAATCTTTCCAAAATGGTCGCTGGGGATAGCTAATAAATGAAAAGCTAATGTCTATCAGCAGCATACATTTGCAGCAAATCAATCGCAACGCTGTAGCGGACGCAATTAAAAACGGTATTTACTTAAAAATCATGCCTCATGAAGTGCCTATTTGTGTGCCATTGGTAAAGGTCAATAAGGAAATACATTCAAGTCAATGATCTTTCATATTAATGCAAATTACTCAACACCCTATTAAAAGGATCAATATATTCTTATATTTCTCTGTACATATAATTTTGTATTCTCAAGAAAATGGAACTGATTTTTAAATCTATTTCTTTAAGGAAAATGTTAAACATTAATTTACGGTTCAAGAGCCACTGTAAGTGATTGAAACATGCTGGAGAAATATGCTGTTTTGAAATATATTTGACTACCCAAAAACTGTAGATATACAAACTCAAAATTATTTTCCATTATAATTTTCCAAACAAATTCAAACATCATAGGGTAAATACAGTACAAAAATCATAGGGTAAGTATAATAAAATACTATTGAATAAAAATTTCAGGATCTTAAAAATTCATTCTATTTACATTAGTTGCATCAAAAACAAATTGCATTTCAAAGTCTTGAAAATTCTCAAAGGAAAATTAAATTTAAGAATAATTTTGAAAAGGTGCTAAAATATATATTTATACCGATAAATATATATCTTTGTATAATTCAATTCATAATTAAAGATATTCTATGATTATGATAGTATAATTATTTAAAATTAAAGTTATATTTCTATAAATATTACATTTGAAAATTTGCGTTGTAAAATTTAAATACTTTCGTGCTTTATTTTGATAACTTAAATGAAGATCCAATAATTAAATGTTCACTTTTTTATACAAAACAATATATCCAGTATATATGTTGGTAATGTATACAGATATTTAAATGTAGTAACATGTTATTACATAAAAATAAGAAAATATAGATGAAAAATTAAAGATAACCAAGTTTCCAATTATATATAATAAGTATTCTAATTGCACGTAAATAATTTCCATATTATTTCATATATAGCAAATATTTCCCCATTTCCATATATAGCAAAATATCTTTGTATTTTAAGTAAAAAAAAATATGAAATATACATATATATATTAATTTAGAAAAATATTTTTTTGTTTTCTTTTATAAAATATCATGATAATATCCAGTATATATTTTGGTAATGTATGCATATACTTAAATGTAGTAACATGTTATAAAAATAAGAATAGATGCAAAATTGAAGAACAAGTTTCCAATTATGTGGATCAAGTATTCTAATTACATGTGAATAATTAAGAACAAAATATATTTGCATTTCAAGTCAAAAAATATTTAAGAAAAATATTAATTAGAAAAACATTTTGATTTTCTTTTATAAAACATCATGATAATATCCAGTAAATAAGTTGGTAATGTATGTTAGATGTAAAATTAAAGATCAAGTTTCCAATTATATAGAACAAATGTTAGATTACACGTGAATAATTACCATGTTACTTTTTCTAAAAAGAGCAAAATTTATTCATATTTCAAGTCAAAAGATATCAAAAATCATTATTAATTTTAAAAAATCATTGAACGATTGGTTCGAATGATTCGATAATTGAAAATTCATTGAAAGTTTCACAATTATTTTTAAAAAAATATATAAAAGGGGTCAACACAATATTGACGTGGAATGATTTTTAAGGTCACCAGTGTCTCAGTGCATGATCGTTACACTGTCAATTGCCAAGAGCATGTCAAACAGGTCGACCTAAAAACTTCAAAAGGGACACTAAAAATGAAGGCGAGTAAGCCAGAGAAAAGGTTTTTCAGTTTACCCTGAAGTAAATTGGTTTTGTTCTACTTTTTTTTGTGCACATTACAGTCAGTGATGAAATAAATAAACAAATGTCCATCGTGGTTTAAAGAAAATCGGTAAAGTTGAAAATTCTGAGATTTCAAGCATTGTGAAACCTGTTCGTACAAAAAAATAATAATAATAAATGTTGAAAAGAAGCGCATTTTGTGGCAAAAAGCTGCTGTCCCAGTTTCGATATTGTTCAATTTACATTTCAGTTTCCAACATGTTTTCTCCAACAATTTCGCAAAAAGCTGAAAATGAATTTGTTTGTAAGTATTTGGACTAGATTTGAAATGGCGAATGCTTTTTATCTCTTGTGAGAATTACAAAATTCGATTGTTGTTGTTAAAATGTAATGATTGTATATAGATTGAGATCTCGATTTTGTTTCTTAATACGTGATAAGATAGAGTTGTTTTCTTTTGAATAGTATGTGTGTCATTTTATAGGTAAGCGTATAATTTGAAACCATTCGAATTGTTTGGCTATCTTACAGCAAACAAAATCAAAATTATATGTTTGATAATTCACAAAGAAATAGTTACGGAAATGGAAAAAAAAAAATCATTCAATACTGGTTTTTATGTATAAAGGAAATACATAAATACATACAAAATATATTACGTTATTATTTAATATATTTTGATGTTTTAGGTCATATTAATTATTACCATGATGTTTTATATTATATGAATGCATTCTATATCTTACGTAAAAATATTTATATTAAGAAAATATTTATATTATAGAAAATATGAAATGTTATTTTTTAAAGAATTTTTAATAATAACCAAAAAATAAATAAATAAAATTCTTACTAATATAAATATCAAACTGTAATATATATATAAAAAGCATGATAAAGAACGGTTTTTCACTTTTTAAAATATGCACTAATATGTAACATATGCATTCATTTTCTAGAAATATGCTGAAAAATATTCTCGCAAATTTCTTGTGCAGGAATTTCGTATGTTAAAAGTTATTTCTATTAAAGGAAAGTCATTTTATTATAAAACTACAATTTTTTAAAACCTGCGTTAAATTTTTTTTGTATAATAAACAGAAAAAAAAAAAGTTATTTACAACTGATGTTTTTTTATTATGAATGTTTAGATAATAGCTTTAGTGGAATATTTCTTTTTATTCATAGATAAGGTACTTATTCATTACATATTATATTCATTAAGTATAAAATATGGGAGGTAATCTTAACGACCATCCATTTTATTTAAAAATTTTCTTATTGCAGTACTTTATTTAAGTACAGAAGCATTTTTGCTGCTCAAAAGTTAATACGATAAACAATTTTTAAACATAAATGTAGGAACAGTTATTAAATAAAAAAGCCCTATTACAGTGAAAAACATAATTTAAACGGAAAGAAGCAAATGTATGAGAAGATACGCATAATATATAATTAAACTGCAACGCAAATTTTCTTCAAAAGACAATAAATTTGTGGTTTTTATTCTATACTGATTATGAATACAATTACTGACTCAGATTTATAATGCATATTAAATATCTTTAAATGCTATTTGTTTTTGCAGCAGCAATGAGGAATCAAGATACAATTATAAAAGTCATATTATGGCTGTTAGTATCAGATTTATTATTATTTATGCTTATTTTTTTAATGATGACCATATTAGCATTGTTTGTTTTGTCATTCTACGGTCATTTTGTGTACACTTTAAGCTAATTAGACCAGGACCTACAGTTTAATGTGGATTCCGAACCACTAATAAACATCCATGTCATGCAAGGATTCGATTAAAAAAATAAGCATACATAGAAGAAGAAATTTCTTCATAATATATGGTAGATATATATTTCAATAAAATTTGTAATAATTTGCATTAGCACGTTAAATTTTGAAAAAAAAAAAAATAGTTTCATTGTTTCTTTAACATCAAAAATTAAAGGGATAAATATTTATAGTATCATATTAAAAATTATTGTTGATTTTAACGAACGTGCAACGAAACAACAATCTTTAAAACAATTTTATCATTAAAAACATTTTTTTAAACAATTTTAACAATAGTGCAACGAAATGCATTATGAAACGCATTGAAAAACATAACAAAAAGTATACACTCAAATTTCATTAAACTTGTTTGGCATTAGGGAAATTTAATCATTTACCATTTCTTGCAAAGTAACCATTCATATTTATACATTATCTTGATCTAGAAATAAAGGTCCTTAATTATGACTCAAAATAAAAATATATAATAAAAATATGACTCATTCGTTTACATAACTTTATTTAATAATCATCCGGAAATAAACACCGATAAAATCGCTCATGTTTTCAGAGATAATCGCATTATAACGCAACTGAAAGTTGGGAAAAAACACAGATCAGTTTCTAAAAACATTGCGCAGTCTTAAAACACAGACAGCAACAGCAACACATAATGCGATAATCAGCGCAAAAGAGTCAAAACTTCTCAGCTGACATATCACATATCTGATCCAGTGAATTCATTGCTTAAAATTCCTGTTTGGGACTATATTGGCTTTTCCGATATACACAGTTCCAAATGTGTATTTTTGAACCACCATTAATTATCGGGGGAATTTTTGCTCCTGAATGCAACTACGTGGATTCCGAACCACTAACAAACATCCATGTAACAGGCAGGATTCGAACCTTAAGCCTGTGGTATCAAAAGCCAGAGAGCTATGCAATTGACCAACAGTCTTCTTAAACTTGTTTGGGCTTTGCGAAATTTAAACTAACTCCTGCCATTTCTCGCTAAGTAACCATTTATATTTATACATTATCTTGATCTAGAAATTAAGGTTCTTAATTACATTACAATAAAAATACGATACGCTCGTTTGCATAACCTTATTTAATAATCATCCGGAATTAAATGCCGATAAAATCACTCATGTTTTTCAGAGTTAATCTCATTATAACGCAGTTGAAAGTTGGGGAAAAGGCAGATCAGTAATCAAAAACATTGCATTTGAGAAAACGCTGTCCTTAAAACAGCAACACATAATGAGATAATCAGCGCAACAGAGTCGAAACTTCTCAGCTGGCATATTACATATCTGATCCAGTGGATTCACTGCTTAACATTCATGTTTGGGACTATAATGGCTTTTCCGATACACACAGTTCCAAATGTGTATTTTTGAACCACGTTAATCATACGGAGAATGCAACCACGTGGATTCCAAACCACTAACAAACATTCATGTAACAGTCAGGATTCGAACCTGAAATTTGTGGTACTAAAGACAAGAGAAATTAACCAATTGGCCATCAGGCCTCTTAAACATGTTTGGACTTTGGGAAATTTAATCTAACTCCCACCATTTCTCGCTAAGTAACCATTCACATTTATACATTATCTTGATCTATAAATTAAGGTTCTTAATTACATCACAATAAAAATATGTTACGCTCGTTTGCATAACCTTATTTAATAATCATCTGGAAATAAATACCGATAAAATCGCTCATGTTTTTCAGAGTTAATCTCATTATAGCTCAATTGAAAGTTGGGAAAACGCAGATCAGTTCACCAAAAACATTGCGTTGTCCTAAAAGTCAGACAGAAACAGCAACACATAATGAGATAATCAGCGCAACAGAGTCGAAACTTCTCAGCTGGTATATTACATATCTGATCCAGAGGATTCGTTGCTTTAGCATTCGTGTTTGGGACTATAATGGCTTTTCCGATATACTACACAGTTCCAAATGTGTATTTTTGAACCACCATTAATCATCGGGGTGAATTTTTGCCCATGAATGCAACCACGTGACAACGCGATAAACCAACCAACGCGTTTTCCATTCTTTTCCTAATGGCTTAATCAAATTATCCAACCGCTGCGCCCTGTTTATACAAATCCCTACTGTGCACACAGCCACTTACTTTAGTCAAATACTCTAGGACTGTGCATGTACTAGTAAGTTGCGCAAGGGGCAAAAAGAGAGAGATGACATCGAGAAAGGGGGAAAGGAAAAAAATGAGAAGTAGAAACGGTAACGAGACGCGAGAGGGTGACACTGGGGACCCACGAACGGTCCCTATCAATTAAGGGGACCGTCACCTAATTGCGTTAGGACTGTAGGTCCTGGTGATTAATCAAACGAGAGGAGTGTGCGTGTCATAATCGTATTATCCGGCTCATTCCACCCGTTTCAATTACGAGGGCACAGGGAAAGAGTGGCGCATGCGCCGATGGGCATTCAGTTCGATTTGAGTGATTGAGATAAAGGGGCTGCATACGTGAAGAAAAACTAGTCCCCTCTAGTACCGAATTATCTAATTCCCAAATTCTATAGATCTTAGATGGCACGTTTTCTCTGACACTGGGATAAACAAATGAAACAAAGATTTCTTTCGTCTTCATTAAATAAATAAAGGCCTCATTTAAAAACTTATATTTCCTCAATTTTTCTTAATATTATTACACAAATACAGAAAATAATACAAATACACACTAATTAATACACAAAATAATTCCTGACAATATTTTTAAATCAATGAAGCAATAGTTGATAAAAATTTAATTAATAGTTTTTAATTCAATAATATAAAGATAATTTTGGATGGTTTTTAAAAGAGTTAGTTTTCATCAAAATTCATTAATTTTTAAAAATATAATTATTAATTATGAATTTTAACCACAAAATATCGCAGGTGAAAAATATCATACATCATTATAGTACATAATTAATTAATTTATAAATAAATTTTAATTAATACACAAAATAAATCTAAAAATATTATTAGATCATACATTAAAAAAAAATATTCATCAATTATTCATAGCGTAAAAATAGTGATTCATAGATAAAAAATGCCGGAAAAAAATTTCTTTTTATTGTTAAAATTTGTTATTGTTATTATGAGACTGATATAAATAAAAGTCTTCAATTACGATGTAAAACAGTGGTGTTGTTATATCGATAAAAATTCTGATTTTCTTTTTTAATTATTATTATTGTTATAAGACTAATATAAAGAAAAGTTCTCAATTACGTATCTCGCAAATAAAAAAGCTTTATATTAAATGGAAAAAAAGTCTCGAATTTTTATAATTTCAAAGATATATAGAATAAAGAAATTCATCCACGGTATTAAATAGTAAAAACATAATGCAGAAAATTATTTCTTGGGATTTCAAAAACTTTTTTTCTTCTGATTAAGCAATCAAATACATTAATTATCATAAAAACATCATAATATGGATTAATGAGAGGTATACTAATTATCATCTTATTTTAATAGAAATAAGGAAAAAAATTTAATCACTTTGTTTTTGCTTAAATTAAAAAAATAATAGAATAACAGCACATATCAATTTCTGCATTAATTTATTCTTGCCTCGCTGCTTAATACTAAAATCTTTTTCATTACATTTCTTTAAAATAAAGTCTTTTGTTTACGACAATTTATTATTTGATGAAAATATCTAAGAATTTTCAAACTTAATATAAAGTACAAAATGAATTAAGAAATTGAATTAAAAAAGAAAGTAATTAAAAATTCAATAATAATTAAAGTTTATTATTTTTTCACGTTCATAAACATCATAGACCACAAATGATATATTAGATCACAAAGAATTGGAAGTAACTGATGAGACAAGTTAGACGATATTAATACTATAAAAATCAATTAATTTGATTAATTATTAAAAAAATTTGTAACGAATAATATTTAAACAGAAATAACTATAACGATACATTTTTTCAGGATATTTTATCAATAAAACACAATTTTACACTATGAATAATTCATAAATATTTTTTTTTTAAAAAAAATGTGTTGTTAATGTTAGAAAATGTTAGAAATTATTTTGTGTAATAATTAACATTTACTTGTAAATTAATAAATTTTACCCTATAATGATGTATGATATTTTGCCGTTAAAATTCATAATTAATAGTAATATTTTTCTTAAAATATTTTTAAAAATGAATGAATTTTGATAAAGAAATAGCTCTTTTAAAAACTATCCAAAATTATTTCTTATGCTGTTGTTATGTTATGTTATATTTCTAAACTTCGAATAAAATTTTTATTAATTTCATGTAATACGTGTGATGACATATGAAACGTAATATGACATTTTTTAACGTAATTATATTCGAAAAGAACTATTTTTTATTCGTCTCCCGTTAATAACAAAATAAGATATTATTAATAGTAAATTTCTACTTACTCATTCTATTAAAAGTTCGTATTATTATACTCATGTTAAAAATTTTGTGAAAAAAATAAAGTTAAAAAAGTGGAGGTACTAAATTAATTTTATTCATAAATATTAAAAACACTTTAAATAAATATTACTTAAAATAAACATAGTCATTTAAAATTAATGCCATGTAATATGAGTATGGTCATTTTAGAGTAATGATGTTTGTATTCTTAAAGTATTAATGAAACCAGAAACTGTTTATTTCAAATATTTCGAATTCATTGACGTATGATACGTAATATGACATTGTAACGTAATTACATTAGAAAAAATTATTTTTATTCGTCTACCGTTAATAACAAAATAATACGTATGATGGCATATCATACGTATTATTAAATTCATTCATTAAAAATTTCAAATTAAATTCATTTCAAATTAATAAAAAAATAAGATATTATTCATAGTAAATTACTATTTACTCATCCTATTAAAGGTATATATTATTATGCTTATATTTGTTAAAATAAATAAAGTTAAAAAATGTAAAAAAGTACTAAATAAATCTGATTCATAAATATTTAAAAAGAAACTCTTTAAATGATTATTACATTATTTCTTATTTTTGTTTAAAATTAATGTAGTAATATGATCAATCATTTTAGTAATGATGTTTGTATTCTTAAAATTTGAAAAGAAACTGTTTATTTCAAATATTTCAATTCAACGTATGATACGTAATATGACATTGTAACGTAATTACATTAGAAAAATTATTTTTTATTCGTCTACCGTTAATAACAAAAATAATACGTATGATGGCATATCATACGTATTATTAAATTCATTCATTAAAAATTTCAAATTAAATTCATTTCAAATTAATAAAAAAATAAGATATTATTATAGTAAATTACTATTTACTCATCCTATTAAAGGTATATATTATTATGCTTATATTTGTTAAAATAAATAAAGTTAAAAAAGTGAGTAAAAAGAACTAAATAAATCTGATTCATAAATATTTAAAAAAGAAACTCTTTAAATGATTATTACATTAATTCTTATTTAAAAAAACATAGTCGTTTAAAATTAATGTAATGTAATATGATCCAATCATTTTAGAGTAATGATATTTGTATTCTTAACGTAATAATGAAACCAGAAATTATTTATTTCAAATCATTACTTACCCCTTAAGAACAAACGCAAGAAAAAAAGAGACAGCACTTACCTGAAAAAGAAAATAAGTTTTGTTAAACATGAATTAAATATAATAAACATAAGATTGCTATTCAAAATCTTATAACGGTCATAATTATTTATATATTTCTCTAAAGCAGAACATTTAAGGTAATAAAAGTTGGGAAGCAATCTATATCTAGGCGATATATTATATTTATCGAGCATATAATAATACTAAATTTAGTGATGCGAAGGATTCTAAATCGAATACCTTTAACCAATTACTTTGATTGTGAAACAAACCATTTATTTAAAAAAATCCTTGAAAATAATGCTTAGAAAGATTTAAGAGATGATGGATAGAATTAAAATAATTGAAAAGCACAGGAATAGACTAATAAAAATAAAGAAGTATTTCATATAAAAAATGAGTTTGGTTACCATATCTTTTAGTGAATTAAAAGAAACAACAATATTTTTGTTAACTGAAAAGTTTTTTATTTTTCATTTTTGATTTAAACTTCTAATACATACGAATACCTTCATTTTGTAAAAGCTACAAAAATTTAAACAATTCTTATAAATAGAAATAGTCTCTTCATTATTTAAAATTTATTCATTTCTTAGAATGGAAATGCATTACAAAAATTAGAAAAATAATTTGAGTGCATCGATTTTGGTTAATTAAGCGTTTGTTAAAATTAGAAAGGTTTATTTTTGATATAAAGCTTTTAAATATTCAATTAAATATATTTAAGACAGAAAGTTGTCCTCCATTTAAAAATGGAAAATCTAGCTTTCAAATTTTGTGAGTAATCATGTATAATTGATAATTTCGAATATTTTTCCTAGGAAAAAAAATTGTTTATTTAATCATTTTTGATGAAACACAAAATAAAAATTTTTTTTTTTTTTGTTTGAATTGTACTTCTCAGTGTCGTGTGAAGTTAAAAAAATTTTAAATAAATAAATGGATAATGTTAAAAATTTTGATCTATCCTTAAAAAAGAATTTCTACGAAAATGAAAAGAAAAAAAAATAAGAAAAATAAAAACTTTATAGTATAACTATTATACACGATGTTAGAAAGTTATTGAGTAAAGTACAACATTATATTGAATTATAATTGAGGTATACTTCTCTATATAACAAATGGCTTTAAGAGCATGTAACTTTAAAAAACTAATTTATTATAAATCAATTTTAATTTAATAACGCTGTAACAGATATGTTTCTAGTGTATAAATTCGCTCTCCTAACAAGCATAATAAAAGAGCTTTCGACGATATCAGTAACTGGAAATAAATCATTTAAATTCTTCATTTAATTTTTTGCATTTTTTTACATTTTTCTTTTTGTCATGAATTAATGTTAATTTATTACTTATCGAAGTAATGTTTTCAAAATTTAAAATTCTATTATATCAGTTCTCAATTGCCAAATTAATATTAAATTTCTCAGTGCCCCAAATTCTTTTTTATCACTTATTGACTTACTTCCTGTTAATCTTTCAAATGACGAACAATTGAGGTTTTTTTATCCGTTGTTTGTTATGTATAAAACACAACAGCATATTTACATTTTGTTACATTTACGAATTATTTGAGTATTCAAATATTTTGACTTTGGGCATACTTAGTACACGTAATTTTTGCGACAATTTCTTTTTAGTGATTTTTTTCATGCAACAAAAAATGTTCGGAATTTAAACTACATTCTCAGCAAAACATATATATAAAATATTATCAATCTCTTAGCAACTTAAAAAAGAAATTATTGTTCAACAGTTACGAATTTTGATTGATAATTTTGGGGGAGAGAAGGATCTAAGTCTAATTTCTGGATATTTATTTTCTGTTTAATTAATACTTTCGTCTCAAAACATATCGCTTCTAAATTCGGTATGTATTATATATGTACATATGTATTACACTGCTATATATGTAATTTACATATATAATACATGCATACGTTAAATACGTCATATTGCATATGTATTATATACGTTATATGTACATATATTATGTATAACGTACGTACGTAGTGACGTACATTAGTACTGCAAATTATATTTATGTTTAAAACGTTACGAATTTTCATTGATAATTTTGGGGGAGAGAAGGATCTAAGTCTAATTTCTGGATATTTATTTTCTGTTTAATTAATTTTCGTCTCAAAACAGGGTGATTTTAAATTCGGTATGCATTATATATGTACATATGTAACATTGCTATATATATTTATATATAATACATGCATAGTTAAATACGTCATATTGCATATGTATTATATACGTTATATGTACATTATTATGTATAACGTACGTACGTAGTGCACGTACATTAGTACTACAAATTATATTTATGTTTAAAACGTTATTTCATTCAGGAAAAATTCATTTGTTGGGGATTTTTTTTTAACATACAGGGTGATTTTAAGGAGATAAACGCTTAAAAATTAGCATATTTAAAAATAGAAGCTGAACATGAGTTTTTACAGCTAATTATGCATTATTAATTAATAGTATTGAATTAATAGTATTGATAACCCTGCTATCCTATAGGAAAAATTCAATCTTGATTTCTGGATAATTATAATGTAGACACTAGTTGTTTACAAACATAATATATAGCATTGATTTTGTCGAACAGAAGAGAGTAATTTAATATAGATAATTTTATTAGAAATTTCTGCATACAATTACTTAATATAGATAATTTTACTGAGATTGCTGCGTACAACCATTTAATATAGATAATTTTATTGGAGATTATATGGATTATTTCTGCATACAACCATTTAATATAGATAATTTTATTGGAAATTATATGGATTATTTCTGCAAACAACCAGAAGATATCTTCCACACAGACCATCTACCATCACAAACCCAGTCTCAAATTTCAGTGTGCCAACACAGGAAATGTATGAGTGCATGCAAAGATGCGCTATTCCCAATAGTTCAATTAGACGAGGAGCGAAGCGCCGCATTTGAATGGCAAACGCTTTAATATAGAGGTCTCGGAGCATTCGCCTTTCGTTAAACAACACACGATGAAGCACACAAATGCCCTTTAAATCAAAGAGAGACCGTTCTAACGGTCGAGTCGCTTGGCTAACGGCGCGTGACGACTTTTACGTGATCACGCAGCCGTCACGAAACTTCGGCCCACCCCCATCCGGATGGCACTGGCGATAAGGGGTGCCCTCCCCTCGGACTTTGTGTTCTGCCCCCTATTATGCAGTCTCCCTCTCAGAGATGAGAGCAAGTGTGCGAAGGATGAAGTCATAACATTGGGCAAGGAGGGAGATGGAATACAATAGAAATAGGCACAAAGTGCTTGAAAAAAAAAGTGCAGGAGGGGGGTCAATTGTGTCCTCAAATAACCTAGTTTTGTACTCTGATGTCACTTTACTTATGGATCTCTGGGGTCAACAAGAATTTGATGGGAAAACAAGTATTTAATTAGGTAATCAATGATTATCTAGCTGACTTTTGCTCAGAAATATTTCAACCTAGTAAAATTACAATGTTTAATGATGATGATCAATGAATTAATAGTTGTTTAACAAAGGACACGCTTTACAAAGTGTCAAGTAGTTATGTTGGTCATGTGACTAGAATGTCACCAAAAACAAACATCTTGGTTATGTGACTAGTGTTTTTTGGGGTTGTGTCGTTCAAAACTAATGAGATTTACTAATAAATATTTATTGATGGTGATCAGTGAGTGAATGTTTATTGATGATGATCAGTGAATGAGTGTTTATTGATGATGATCAGTGAATGAATAGTTGTTTAACAAAAACATGCTTTACAGAATGTCAACCAGTTAAGAGCATATTAACAAAAACAAACAAGTTGGTTGTATGACTACTTTTAGGGTTGCGTCGTTCAAAAATAATGAGACTTAATCGTCAATATTTCTTTCAACAATCGTGCCTACATATGATTCCATTTTATTAAACAACAAACCATTTAAGAACAATTACTAATTTTACTTTTACTAGTTAAGAGCATATCATCAAAAACAAACACGTTAGTCATGTAACTACTTTTCGGGTTGCGTCGTTTAAAAACTAATGAGACTTAATCATGAATATTTCTTTCATCAATTGTGTTTACATATTATTCCACTTTATTAAACAACAAAACATTTAAGAACAGTAACTAACGTTTTTAGAAATGAATAATCAGTTTTTAGTTTAATGCCATGGTAACGAATTTGAAATGTTAAAGATATAGCCATAGGTTGCCATAGTGAGTTAAAATATTTACTAATTTTTTTATATATTCATTGATATTTTTTGTGAATTATTTAAATAATATGATTGTAAATGTGGTGAAATTAGACTAGTAAATGTCCTTGAAATTACTTGTAAAAAGACATATTGATTTGTTTAAGTATTTTATTTGTTGAATCATTTTCAGATTACATAAAGAATATATCGGATGCCTATATTGTTTCATATACTAAATGCAATTTTTTTCATTTAATACTAATTATTTTCTATTTATCATGAAGATTAACAAAAAGTATTTTTGTTACATGAGTAAAATTAAATCAAAGAAGTTAAATTAAGGTTTATCGAAATCTTACGATATATTTCCTAACTATTAAGATTTTTGTTTTTATGTATGTTATTTAATCATGGGTTCTACAAATGCATAGATTGATTGATTCAGACAGTAAAAATTTCGCAAAGGGAAACTGAAATATTTCATTGATAAAAGATCATCAAAAGCTAAGAAATTTTTAACTGGTATTAAAACAAAAAGGATTTCTGATTATGAAAAATCTTTTGACACAACAATGAAGTTTAGTTCAATTAACAAACAGTTTTTAGTTAACAAATCTGTTCAGTTAGCAATAATATTTTTGGTTAACAAATTAGTTTAGTTAACAATAATAGCTTTTAGTTAACAAATTATATGCAATTGCAAAAATTTATATTTTCCAAAACTGACAGCAAGAGAAAAACGATTAAATGCAAATTCAATAGTTGTAGACAAACAAGTATTATCTTGTTATTATAATATTTATATCTGATCTTAAAAAAATTTTGTTGATAAATATGAATGTCATCTTTAACGACGAACCACATAAAAATGTCAAGAATGTGAGTTCCGATTGTTTATAAGAAAATCCTTGCATTACACTAAATAAATATTTACCTATATTTTTTAATAACTTTCAGGTATATAAATCATATATTTCAAGAAATTTCGAAAATATTAGTGACATATTTGTCATTAGAAAATGTATAGAACAATGTAAAAAGAAGGAAAAAAAGGAAAATTGCAAAAATATAAAACAATGCAGAGGAAAAATATAAACAACGCAAAGCTTTTATTTGAAAAAAAAAAGATTTTATTATGCAATTAATAAACTTTTTGTTATACCATAATTAAGTTGTCACAATAAAAAGTTTTTAAGAATTATGGAACAACATTTAGTTGGAGTTTATAACCAAATTTGCTTCTTTTGTCAGTATCAAATAAACAATACTCTTTTCCAATTGTATGTTCTTTGGGCATTATAAAATTACATTATCGCATCAAGTTAAACTTTGGTCCAAAATATCCAACAACTTTGTGTCACCTAAAGCTTTCAAAAAAGACGTATTCTATTCCTTTGCAGGGCCAAAAGCGCGAGTCTTCATAATGCTGTCGAATCCGCCAGCTTTAATAATTGCGTCCAGGCTTAAAGCCACAACACAGGCAAATTCCTGGAGGGCTTGCAGGCTATTTACTATTCATGAACCAAAGTGGGAATGCAGTTATACGAATTCTCTCCGGTGAGAAGAGGACATGCAGGGGGGTGTATTTGTAAAATTAACTTGGCGCTAATTGGCTCGAGTGCCACTGAAACCACCAAGTGATTGTCCCGCAGTATCGTTTCTCCGGGGCGATCGAATCGTGAAAATTGAACCAATACGTCAGAAAGGTGGGGTTTGGCTCATTGTCGATGAAATTTTACCAATGCTATGTGTGTTTCCACACTTGCGCATGATGGTTTGTTGTTGAAAGTTTGGCTACAAAAAGATAGAAATGTTGAAATTGATTTGGAAAGTATTAAATGGCAAACATTTGATTATGCCAAAGGAAATATTTACATAATTTCAATGTGTTTAATAATGCATATAAATAGTATATTCAAATGATTTCATTTGGGAAAGATATTTTGAAATTGATTATGCACTCAAAAGGGATAGCATATAATTATGATGGAGATATTAGCTTGAATATTTAACATCCAAGTTACGTAATAGGGTCAAATTACTTAGGAAATACATTCAACATTGAAAATGAGACAATAGTGTTGATCACTTTTTTAATTTGGTGTTTAGATTATTATTAAGCACAAATTAGAATTTAATACATTTGTTTTTTCAGGACAAAAAATTTCTATTTAATTTTCAACTTTATAAAAATGTCAAGCTTCACAATTTAACTTCAAAATAATGTAATTTATATCTTCTGGATAAAATCCGGTTTCTCATCAATTCACATAACTTTTTAGTGACAATTATGCTGTTCATTAAAGAACTGACACCATAAAGAACCATGGAAAGCACTGAAGTCTATGAATAAACTCTAAGATGTATATGTATTATAAGGCATTGAAATTAATTACAAAATATGAAATAAATAATTAAGAAAAGAACAGCAGTAACATAAAATTGCTAATATAATGTTTGTAAATAATTGGTTATTCTTCTTTCCCTCATTTATTTATAACTCCTGTAGCCTATTTCAAAACATTATAATGCAGATATATATGTCATTGAGTTTAATCATAAATTTCAATGAGTTAATTTTTTTTCTTTATGGTGTCAGTTCTTAAAAAACAGCACAGTTCCCATTAAACTGTAATGTGGATTTAGATAGATAAACTGACTTGTGTGTCTTTATAGAAATGATTTGTTTATAAATTCAAATCTTAAATATACATAATACTTATCCTCATTTGACGAAAATAGATAATATATTAATTTACATAAACAGTATTATTTTTATATTAAATAGTTTCCTCACTTTTTTTTTCAATCTTATTCCGCTAAATTTATTCAATAAAATTAAAAATTTCATTTAAGCAAACTAGACCGGGAACTTTTACGACGCGGAAAATTATTCTTGACGACGTCCAATGAGAAGGCTTAGGGCTTAAAGCACACCTGCACGATGTGTCACACAATTTCCAAGTAAAACACTTCCAAAGAACAATAACAGCCACATCAAAAAAGAAAAAAGCCTGCAGTAGACGTCGCTTGCCCATAATAAGGAGGAAAAAAAGTGACATCCGAAATTTAAAAAAGAAAAACTTCCTACTATAAAAATTAACGCAGAAAGATAGAAGTTTGTTATTGATCAGTCATTCCACTTATCAAAAAGAATACTTATCGCAACAGATTTATAAAAACCAGCACGCTAGGAAGGCTTTCGTGCTCAGCATATATATATGAAGCTTAAATTAATGACCCCCTTTACATCGAAGAAGTGCTGGCTTTTTTTTTTATTAGTTTGAGGGCAGGGGGTAAGTTTGATTGACGGTTAGTTTGTGGGGTTCGAAGTTTCTTTTAGAATTTCTTCTTCATACCCTTCTGCGAATCCGCGACGTGAACTTTAATTGTAATCTGTATGATGAAATGAGATTTTTGATTAATGACTCGTCTGTTGGATTCTTCGTAAGAAATGGGTTTTACGTGAGATGCAAATGTTTTTTTACATTACGGCTTCAAGCGAGTCAGTCCCCCCCCTTTGTCAGATGACGGATTAAAATCATATTATTAATTTTAATTGGTATGCGCAATATCAAATGGCAAGTTTAATCATTTAAACAAGAAATATATTTTTAGATGTGTACTGAGTCATATTCGAAATATATACGGCATCCATGTATGTCATTATGTAATTAGTCATTATGGCGTAACTATACCATCAGCAATTCCATATCAAGTGAATTTAAAAATGTCCCAGTGGCACACGTGGCAGCGGGAATTCCCACTTTTTATTTTGTAAGTACCAATTCACGAATCAGAAATCGGGAAAGTCCCTAGTTCGAGATTATCCCTGAGTAACTGTTTCTATTGCTACTATTTCCAGATTCTATATATTTTTCATACAAATTAATGCATTCAAAATCTTGAGAAACATTTTTTTAGTTTATTACTTTAGTAACTTAAACACAGAATGAATACATTTTACTTTATTTTGTAATAATAAATGCCAGACCTTTACTGTACCCATAGTCTCTCTGCTCAAGCCAGGGCACTTAGCAATTTGCCAGTCTTGCCACCCTATAGTTACGGCATGCGTTAGAACGCGCGGAAACATCAAATTTCATCGAATATATATATACATAAGTTTCGCAATGTTTTACTACTCTTGCGAAATGAAAGCCAATAGTTCGCTCGATAAAAATATTCTTTAAGACAATAGATGCAAGATAATAGTAATTTAAATGCAAGATAAAAGATGCAAGATTAAATGCAAGATAATAGTAATTTGAACGATTTGTCAAAACTCATTTTATTATTTTTTATTTCGACAAAAATTTCAATGTAGAATATGAAAAAATACTTTTATACCAATAAGTACGCAGCAAAAAATCTCATTAGTATAACTGAAACTCATGCATACCCTGCAAGAGGTTTGGTTTGTCGCTCTACGGTCATTTTTTTACACACTTTAAGCTGATTAGACTGGGACCTACAGTTGATTCCGAACTACTCACAAACATCTAAGCCATCGTCAGAATTCGAACCTGAAGCATGTGGTATCAGCTCTAGCCAATTGGCCATCAGGACGCCACTACAAGAAGAATCTGTCTTTGTTCTATCGTCATTTCCAATATTACGACGTTTTTTTTTAATGTGAGCAACTTTACAATTCGTTTAACTTCGTAAAAGCCTTTTAGATCGTTTATTCCACTATCAGATATAAAAAAAAAAAGAAAAAGTTTTAATTTGCCACAAATATTTGGCTACATATTTATTATACGCATTCATTATATATTTTAAGCAGAAAAATATTATTTAATAATAATAATAATATATATAATGCTATAGCTCAAGAATTAAATTGAAAACAACCTTGGCGTCACTTATCATAAACAACAAACAAAAACTGTTAAGAAAATAATAAGCGGCTTCCAATAAAATATTAAGGCTTATATAAAATATATTATCCTTTAATGTTATATTAAGGCTTACATAAAATATATTATCACTTAAAGTTTTATGAATAAATTTATCCCCCTCGACTCATACAATAGTCGATGCAGACAGATTTTTCAACAAAATTTATTGTTTGCTTTCTTCTTGACATTATATACGGCGTCCAAAAATAACTATAAACACCATTTGAGACGTTTATTATATATTAATGGTAACACAAATCTTGTTGTTCTTTTTTCCATAGTAAAAATAAAAAAGAAAGAGATCGCATTCTTCCATCATGTTATTTAATTTTCCCAACCAATACAGTCTCGAAATTTTCTTTTCTGCATGTATCATAAGGAGGTTAATGAAATATGTCACTCCATTCTGTCTGGAAAAGTAATTTGCGCCAAGATTGAAATGTCTGGACACTTAATATCTGCACAGCGGGATCGTGACCTAATTTAATATCTTGCCAATGGAATTACTTATTTTATTGAATAGGTTTTTTTTATATATATATATATCAAGAAGGGAACAAACACTATATAAATCATATTTTTCTAGATAAATGTTTGCGTTATCAGTAATATCCAATGCGCAGAACTTTTTAGTTAATGTAAGCCTGTTTGATGTATACTTTTATATTTATATTATTGAAATCGTTTTACTAAAACTTTTCAAATGGAAATGAAAATTATTGGGATATTCTTAAGTTTAATATTTCTTTAAAAAACAATTTATGGAGCAACTTTAAAATAAACAAAGATAAAATATCTTATCAATGGAATTACTTATTTCATTGAATAGGGTTTTTTTTATATATATGAAGAACGAAACAAACACTATATAAATCATATATTTTTTTTTCTAGATAAATGTTTGTGTTATCAGTAATATCCAATGCGTAAAACTTTTTAGTTAATGTCGATCTATTTGGTGTATTCTTTTATATTTAAATTATTGAAATCGTTTTACTAAAACTTTTTAAATGGAAATGGAAATTATTACGATATCCTTAAGTTTAATATTTCGTTAAGAAAACAATTTATGGAGCAACTTTAAAATAGATAAAGAGAAAACATTGCAATAAATAGAGCTTAAGGTAGCATTGCGATAAATCTAAAGTATTTGTGAAAGATTATGATGGATACATTTTTTGAAAGACAGTCAATAAGATTCTAAACTTTTATCAGAGTTAAAAACCCCGAAGAACTAAAGTAAGAATTCAAACCATAGTAGTCCATACAGATCATACACTATCTTCATTTTTTATTTGTAAATAAATTTTATATCTCGTGCTTATTATTAATTTTTTTAAATGTTTCAACTAAATGGTTCAACTAAATTATAATTTAATTATTTTTTCTAAATGGTTCAATTAAATTATAATTTAATTAATTTTTCTAAATGGTTTAATTAAACTATTAAGTTAGAGAAAACGCATAAAAACTGATATTTTATTCAAACTTTAATAAATGAAGGAATAGATTTAAAAAATGAGGCCATGATTTGTTCCATCAAAACATTAACAGGGAAGGGCTTTTTTATTTCTTCTGTACATTGGTTGTTCATGCGTAAACTTGCTACGATGAACAACCAATTAAACTTGACGAGCGATGAAGGCAACTTAACTGTCAATACGAGATGCTTACACACATTTTCATAATGTTTGTAGCATACACCGCCAGAAGATTTAACATGAACTCTCCCGTATGCTAGGCCTACACATTACTACAATTATTATGGGTTACAAGTCAAGAATTGATGGGGTTAGATTCTAATTCTGATGAAAAACAAGTTAAACGTTTAATTGTCAGCTTAATTTATAATACAATATACGCTTTGGTATCATACGTGACAGTCGTAGGTGCTAGCTGCCTAGGTGCTTTTAGGTATAAAGGTGTTTTAGGCTGGTATAAGGTGATAAAGGTTGGTTGGCTGGGTGTTTTAGGTTTTAGATCACTCAGGTATAAAACACATACAAGCAAATTAACCTTAGGACGACCACCAGGATTCTTTAGGAAGATATTTCTCTCATTTGTTATATACTGTAGTTGCAATTTCGCAAGTCCATGATGAACGCTACTACAGATTTGCTGCTTCAGTTGCAAATGCCAGGAATTGCAAAATATTCCTAAATACAAGTGTTCGGAATTAAACAAAAATTTCTGTGACAATTTAAACATTTTTTAACATTTTTTAAAGATATAAAACTACAAAAAAGGAAAATGGCATACGAACTTCTTTGAAATTTTAATACCAATTTAAACCAACTATAAAGCCCTTAGCGCAACCATTACAATATCTACGCCTTTAATAATTCCGTATCAGCCAGTGATTCATAAGAAATTAAAGAACCGCAGCATGCAAAATTCCTGAATGTAGAGACAATTACACTCATGCATAACGCAATATACGCGAATTCCTTTCAGTTAATCAGCACATTATCTCCCTAAATTTCGGGACCAGTGGCTTCCAAGCCTTCCAACAATAACTCCGTAACAGAATCAGAAAACTCGCGTAGTTACCACAGATAAATCGAGTTTACGACAGCTCGAGGCTTGATGATAGAACCATCCCTCAATTCAGAAAAGTGGGCGCAATCCGAAGAAAGTTTTATCGTCCCACACTTGGGTTAAGTGAAGCGGAATCGAGTTTCTCTCTGGCCTGGCGGAAAGTAGTTTGCCAGAAAACTACGGCCTTCTCTCTGTCTCTCGTTAGAAGAGCTTCGTACGCACAAGATAGCAGAATTATACTTTTAGGCAGGGGAAGAACTTATGCAGGAGAATGTGCTGGAGTGAAAAATTAAAAAAGAAAGTGTAGTAAAAAGATTATCAAAATAATTGTAGCGAAAAGAATAAAGAAATGAGTAATAAGAAGAAATATTACGAAATTGGTATATGAAAAAATGTATTTCATGAAATTGTGTTCAATATTGTATTGCAATATTTATCGTATTTTATGAATTGCATTCTTCAATACCTGATACATTTATGGAAGTAAAAAATAAATAGAAGAAGTTTTCTGAGTTAATTAAGTTTAATTGAACCACAAGATTTGTTTTATTTGTCGTTCTACGTTTATCTTGCGCACACGAGGGCTAAACAGACCGGGACTTACAGTTTAAAGTGGATTCCGAACCAGTACAAGGGGTCTATGGCACCGCCGGCTAAATCACAAGAAGGCACATAAAAATTATATGTATTAGTTAATGAAAAATGAACGAATCAGCTAATTATGACTTTTTCCATCTACCGCTTTTACATCAGATCAATCGCAAATGCCACTTTGCGCCCGTTTCAAATTGTTTTTAATTAACTTCACTAGTTTGGGCATATTGTGTGAAAGATTTGCTTCATAAAAATTTCATAGATTTCTGTTTCTTTTTCGAAACTTGTTGTTGCTGTTGTTTTTGTTTCTTATACCACTTGGTAGGCATCTAGATCAAGCCTATGAACTCATATGGACTCATGATAGAAGGGAAAGCTTTTATTGTGATGGAGCCCCCTTAGAAATCTGTGACTTGGCTCGTAGCGCTCTTACAGTCACAAAACATTACTAAATGAATATTATTACAATTTTAATTCGAATACAAAGCTATTGCAGAACGGTGAAAATAATCCACATCATTCGGAGATGACGATGATGTAAAAAAATTATTTCACAGATCTAGGTACCACAAAACCCCTTGGTGACAAATTACCGAAGGAAACATAAAATTCGGGAACACCAGAACCATATTTTTCGATAACATGCTGACATGTGATGAAAAATGGATTCAGTACATCATCAACAAGCGTATCTTTTTTTCTCACAAATAAATTTGATTCCCAGGAATTTTATTCCACGAAATTAATGTTGTGCGTAGGGGAGAATCAGCCGCATTGTCCATCAACGAATTCCTCCAACACGGAAAAACCATTAATATTACTGTCTATACATAAAAATACTAACGCGGAAGATTCCATGATTTGGTGAGCAAGCAAAGGATTCAGTTCTTGGAGTGCAATGTAAGATTGCATACTATAATTTTATTACACAACTCATAATGGCGGCCTGATGACCTTATGGCTAGCTCTCTGCCGTTGGTGCCCAAGGCTTCAGGTTCAAATCCTGGCGTTGACATGGATGTTTGTTAATAGTTCGGAATCCACGTTAAACTGTAGGTCGTGGTATAATTAGCCCAAAGTGTGCACAAAATGACCGTAGAACGACAAACCAATCAATCTTATTCTTTAGAAATAATTGATTGAAAATTAATTGCTCAGAACACATTTGTTACAAAACATTATGCATTTTAATTTCCTCTGATTTATGTATTAATGTTATGTTATTTATGGAGAAATAGAAGATAAACTAAAATGAAGTAAATAAATTGAGAATAATTACTTATGAAATTATCCTTCATTTTAGGTTAATCTTGACATTTTTTTATAAAATAAATGCTGTAAAATATTCCGGCGTTTTTCATTATTTATCTTATAGATCGTATTTTACAACAATACTGATACATTATTTTTATCCTTTCGCATAAAAACTTTATTACATTGTCATTTAAATCAGAGGATACATACCATTGCTTATTGCATGCGATAAAGATAATTCATATTTTAATAATAACAGTTTTAACAGTTGTTACTTTTTAGTTAACTTCTCGTAAAATTACCCATAAATAGTCTTATATTGTTTTAAAACTACCAACAACTAATTTTTCATCGCAAAATAACGACAAATTACAAAGTACACCAAAAATATATGACAGTTGAACGAAAATTAAGAACAATTAAAGCTTAAGGTTTTGTTTACATCAAAATTAACTATAAATATCCCTAATTATTCATTATTTATGAGGCCGGTTGAGAAATCAAAAGTGATAATAATTACTTTCCTCGACTCCATCACTTTGAAATGGTCGCACATAAATCATTTTAATTATCAGTCATTTGACGTTTTATTAACACTGAATCATTGTTCTGCTGTCAGCATACCATGATTATGATCTTCAACTCTTGCGCATCCTGAATACGATGACTTTGATGGATAATTTATTTAGACCGATAAAAAAAGTACGACTTAAACACGTGTTCTAATTCATCTCTTGAATTTTCAACCTAGATAGACGGGAACACCTTATTAAAGTCGATGCGTATAATTACATGCAAAAGCAAGCAGTGAGAAAGCTTGTCCTTGATTGAGACAAGTATATCTTGTCCAATGTGAAAATTATAAAGTTAAATATTTCCAGGTCCATGATACCGACATGCGATATACTACAGAAGAACACTGATGATAGACAAATTTATCATGAAGATCTGCCCTTAAATTGTGAAAGGGAATGGTTGTAAAAAATCGTCTATACCTCGAGGCTGGTGCACATGCGCAGTGTGGCAGATGGTCACGTGTGAAATGAAAGCTGGGGTGGGGAAAAGATGGAATTTTTCACCCCTTCCCATCATATCATGAGTCATGGTCGCTCATTACCATAGCCGCCAGCTACCTGAAGCTGTTCCAAGAAACTTCGAGGAAGGTTTTTTGTGCTCATCAGCCTAAGAAAGTAGTATCTGGAAAAAACTTCTTTTTTTTTTATTCTTATTTATTGTTCCCGGGTTCTCCCGGAGACGGGGAAATATTTCCTTCCTGATGAATAAGGTTATGTCGCTGAAGAAAACGCTATAAGAGCGCTACTATTTGTTTAGCAGCAGATTTTTGTCTTTTAGTATTCACGGGGTTCTATTTTTTTCTCTTTGAAATAAATGTGATTTTCTGTGCGAATCCCCTCTGTTCGTTGTGTCATAGTGATTCACAATTTTTATTTTTTATTATTTTTTTTTAATATCGATTTTTTTATCATTACGGAAAGAAAGAGAAATAAAAGATCGATTGATTTAGGGATACTTTAAATGAAGTCAAAAGAGTGAGAAGTATTTTTTTTTTTTTTTTTAATTTTATTCGATACGAAAGATTTGTAACTTTAAGGGGTTTTTATCTTATTAATTATAGAGAAATATTATTTTATTTATAGAGAAATTTATTTTTTGATGATTTTTAAAAATATCTTAAATGTTGCAATCTTTTATTTTTTTATCAGAGTGAAATAAAAATTTTAGTCTCTAATCGATTCAGCAATATTATCGATTAGAGACTGCTTACGATAGGTTTCTTTTCTTTTACTAAATACAACGTCCAACATTGCAAAAAAGAAGTTACTTTATAAAACTCGCGTCAGTATGTGTGTGTGGGTTTTTTTTTTTTTTTTTTTTTAAATTTTTTTTATCTTAACAATTCAAACATATCTTACAAATAACAAGCATTTTTCTTTAAAAAGTTTGTTGCTTATGAAATTAATAAAAATATTTGCAAAAATTATTCATTTAAAAATTTAATCAGCTAGGTATAATAAACGTGGCCTGATGGCTGAGTGGCTAGCGCTCTGGCACTCGGTGTCATGGATGTTTGTAGTGCTTCGAAATCCACTTTAAACAGTAGATCCCGGTCTAATATAGCTGTGGAGCGTTGAGCTGAAAGCCCTAACCCGTAAAAAGAAAAACATCTGCCGTTACGAAGACGAGCTTGGCCCACCATGGGAATGCTGCGCCAATGGTAATGAGGTATAATACACTCATGTCCATAAATTAAGGATAATGAATTTCAGACAAAGAAAGAGACAGAAGCAAAACAAATTTGACTTATTTGTAAAGTCTATTTATTAAACAACAGGTAAAGAGCAAAAAAGATGCTATATGTTTTGACATAATTAATAAAAATTGCGATTTTTACTCCCTGGAGCAAATTTCAAAAAGAACCTACTTACAAAAAACAGTATAACATGGTTAGTATGATGGTTAATAGGGAGTATGTCTCCCGGACGATGCAATACAGGCCTTACAACGCCTAGGCATGCTGAGTATCAAATTGTCAATCTGATCTTGGGGAATATTACACCACGCATCAAGCAATGCCCTCCGAAGTTCCGGTTGACAGGTGGGAGAGGGTTGACGGACTGCAATTCGTCGGCCAAGCATATCCCACACATGCTCTATTGATTCAAGTCCGGTGAGTATGCTGGCCAATCCATACGGGTGATATCCTCCAATTGAAGGCGTCTACAATGTTTACACGGTGAGGACGGGCGTTGTCATCCATAAACAGAAATTCAGTAGTAACTGCTAAATACCGGTCCTCATTCGGCGTTGTAACTCGGGGGCGACCTGTGCTGTAACATCTACTCACATTACCATCATCTTGGAATCGTTGCCAAAACCTGGAGATGACACTCTGGGCGATTCCAAGTTCCTCGGATACTTCCAGCTGGGTACGTCCACATTCCAGTCGTCCGATAATTCTACCAAGTAAAAAATCATCCAAATGCTTCCTTTGTGCCATAACTATGCGGTTATTGCACTGAAAGGCTTTTAAAGCGCTCGTGAACAATTTTACTTCTTTGCCACCATTCCTTAAATACCCCTCTCTTACACTCTCGTCATTGTGACGTACTATCCGCGCCATCTGGTGGTTTCCTGTAATTTGCATATTCTTCTTCAAGATGTGCGTGATAATTCTACAGGTGAAATTTTTATTTTAGAGTTCAATTTCTGTGTGATTCTGAATTATCCTTAATTTATGGACATGAGTGTAAACAAATTTTATAATGTAAAACGCCATTCATTAGTAAGATTAAGAAAGACTATTTTTAAGTATTACTCATTTTTTTTATTTATTAATACAAACGCATTTTAATAAATTATTAAATTACTTTTACAAATGTTTTTCTACATAAATTTTTTTCTATATATGAATTCAAATATTTGCAAACTCAAATTCCTTTTCTAATTTTGTTACATTAATTTATTTCTTCTACACGTACTGTGTATTAACAACACAATTTTGAAGTAATAAAAATTTTATTTCATGATATATAAAATGTAAATTGAAATATCAGTATTTGTAATTTTTATATGTTGAACTTAAATCTGAAAACGAGCACTTAAAAATAGTTTGATTTTTAACCATTTCCAATACCACTGAAAAGGAAATAAAAACTTTTATCTTGAAAAGATCTTGAAAACTAGTAAAATTTCACGGTGAGTGGAATTATGAACTTTCTAAAACATTTATTTTTTCCACGAATAGAGAAGAAGGAAAGTAAATCATTGAATTGTTTATTGTCTTTTAACCGTAGAAGGTTTAAGATTCCCTTTTTAACAGAACTGTCAATTAAAAGATAAAAAAATCAATACAAATTCTATAATAGAATCTATTGGGTTAGTAAGAAAGTAATTTCAGTTTCCACCATTTAAGTACATTGTAAAAATAAAAACCAAACGTAATTTCTTGCCAATCCAATAAATTGAATCGAATTAGCTCAGTCAGACTGGTCATACATTTACACTTTAAGTGTAAATAGTTTCAATGAAGAAGTATGTCCATTAAAAAAAGTAAAATGTTTTGTTAAATCATTTACTAAATAAAAAAGATGGTAACAAATAATCCAGAGAAACTTTAGATTTTTTTTTTTTTTTTTTTTTTTGACATTTCATTCATTTCTTTCAGTGTTTATAGATAGCTTATTGTTTTTTTGGAACCTAACCGTTTTCCTAATTACTATAAACATAGGTTAAGAATCAGCCAAAACATTTCCGTCTACACATTTCTGACTTCGAATTCATTAATCGTATTTTTTATACTGATTCCCAACTCCTCGATTTTTTACCGTAATTTTATAAGCTAGTATAATTTTATTAATGGATTTAGAAAAATTTATGAATGAAATCCAATTACTTTCATTATTCACAAAAGAATCTAGAAAAATAGCATTTGCCTTGACAATTTTTTGTTATAACTTTAAAAGTTCAACATTAAATTCAATTTTAACAAATGAATTATTTAACGAAAAACCACTTGTGTGCATTGCAAACCTATCATTATTTTAAATGCAGAGTACAATAATAAGAGTAGAATAATGCAGAATACAATAATTCGTAGAATGTAATTAACAAGTGATTCATATGAATAGTTAAAACGAATCGCAAATTAAATCATTCAAATACAATGCTCTTGAAATTTAATTTTCAAGGATAAGTTTTACAAGCATCTCCAACTGTGCATTTAAATAGGCTAGACGAACAAATTTCTGTCGAGACTCAGATGCAAAAAAATATAAAGAAAGAAAGCGTTTATTCTTTCTTGCCTCCGTGGCACAATTGGCAAGAGCGTTAGCCTGTTAACCGAAACGTTGGCATCTTGAGACAACCCGGAGGCGTTGCTTTATTGCACGACTCGTGGCAACGCAAGGACAACATTTTATTGCTGTTATTAATGTCTGGATGTAGTGTGATGAACAGCACGTTGAATTTCAGAGCTCAAAGGATTCAATTCGAAACCCGATAAACAGAGTCGAATAGAAAATTCTGGTGTCAACGCCTGAGATGGACACGATGAATTTGCATCTCAAAAGTCTCACTGTGAAACACGTAAAGATGTTCACCCTCAGATGCCCTTAGTCATTTAAAATTGGGTGTGCTGATTAGGGTGTAAATTATCAGCCTACTGGTCTTTCCTCCCTCCAGACTCGTGGCTCAGTGGCAACGCGTGACGTTGGTGAGCATTAGGACGGAGGTTCAATCCACTGGTGACTTTATTGTAGTCATAGTTTCAAAAAAAAAAAAAAAAAAAAACGAAGAGACTCGATGGCGTTTGGGATGTTCAGCAGCTTGACCTTAGGCGGACAACACTGAACCTCAATGGCTTTCGACGGTGTCATGGACGTTCGAATCAACTTTGAGGCATAGGTCCCAGTCTCATATGATTGAAGAGCGTCACGGAGCCCAGTCAGATTTTTCAACCCACATCCTTTCCAAACTGTATAGGGACAACTCACCTCTGGGCACAGTGATGTGGTGTAGTGTAGTGTAGTGGTCGGACAACCTGAGGTAGTTTTCCGGGTTTTCTCCCATACGATAAGCAAATGCGGGGTAGTTTTTACAAAAGGCACTGTCCTGCTCCTTCAGCGACACGGAGTCAAGTCAGATTTCAACTTATGGGTGTTCCATCGCCACAGAAGTTGCCCCCTTTCCCTCCTTCCATGAGAACACACAGGTTCCTGGACTAGGCCTAGATGTTTCTGGGATAATAATAATAATAATGAAATAAAAAAAACTACCTTTTTAACGACTTTTTGCGTTATATTAGTTTTTATGAGCATTACAATTTTTTATAAAGATTCGTTAAAAGTTGTTGACAAAAGTTTTTAAAAACATTTATTTTTATCCAGGTATCTCTAATTTAAAGTCCGATATCTTTTGCAAAGTAAAATTTAAAAAAACAAGGCACAAACATTCAGCAAATTTAACAAGCCCCTTCAAACTGTCCATTCAAATAACTAGACAGGAATAAATTTCATCCAGACTCAATAGACAAGAAGGTGAAAAATAGTTTTTGTCGTGCCCATCCACAATAAGGCTAAGTCAATTATTTGTTGCGTTTCTGCGGATGGTTCGCGTGAGCTCTTTTGCAAGGGATTTTTGCTTTAAAGAAGGGGGGGGATCTCTCTACGAGAAGCTTTTATCTTTTAAGTTTCTTTTCTTTCCTGTTTTTTTTTCCCCTCAAAAACTTTTTTTTTTTCCTTTTCTTCTTGTCTCTTATCTCTTCACTCTTTTTCGTAGATGAAAAACAGGTAAAAGCTCCCTCCTCTTCTAAGTGTGCGTGATCTAGAGTGCTTCACTCTTGGTCGAGGATTAAATTTTATTTTATTGTGATTATAATGAATAGTGACGTAGTACATGGAAAAGCACGCCTTAATGGGAAAGGGCCCGAACCGGGAGAAAATGCTCTTACTACATCAGTTTCATCACAAGAAGGGGCTTTGGTAACAAAGGGGTGACTTCCTATTTTGATGCAGAAAATGCGTGTCTACTGCACTTTGGTGGTGCATCTTAAAATATCTAATTCATTAACATTAATAACCTTAAAATTTGCATTTGATGATTGAAAGCGATTTATAATAATTTATTTTCCACTAGAATGAGTCTCCTTAATTTAATATTCAAACAGTATTTTAAAAATGTAAAATTAATTAAATAAAGATTATTAGTTACCACATGAATTAAGACAGAACTTACGTAAAATTATGTAAAATACTTGTTACATTTTATTTCTTATTTTTCTTTCGCTTTATTTATTATATTATGATTTCAGTTTATTTATTAATTTTATTCTTTATAATTCTATTTAAAAACTAAACTAAACAAAATTAACAAAATTGGTTAATTAAATATAATTTTTCACTATTTCCTGAAGACAGTTAATGATTAATAGTTTTCAAACATACAAATTATTTTACCTTTGAAAAATACATTATTTTACCTTTGGAAAAATAAATTATTTTAAACCCAAATATAGTCACCTAAATATGTATAAAAAGCATATATACCTAAATAGGAAATATATTTAGGGATATATATCTCCTATATATACCTAAATATGAAATATATGAATGTATGAATATATATAACCTATATACGTATACCTAAATATGTCCTAAAACCATATAATCTGATTTGAAGGATTTAAAACATTAGCATAACTTTAAAACTAAACAAAACTGTAACACTGAATGAGTTAAAACTATATCATAATTTACATAATGAATTTAAATTATTATTAGGCTCAAAAGGTTAGAATATCATGCATTGATTTATATATCTATTAAACACTAGTAATATGCAAAGTTCAAATAAAGTATAAAACTTTTTAAAGGAAATAAAAATTTTGCTAACAAAGCAACTTCATTTGAAATATTTACTTTATCAATAAGTGGCATTAGAGAAATTTTTACAAATTTCACGTTACATTTTCTGGAAATAATTGGAACGCTTTGATGGATCTTTGCGTGGTGGTTTCAAACAATTTACATAAGTAAAACACTGGGGAAAACTTCTCCACAGTCCTGTGCCTTTGGGCTTTCTTCAATGATCGATAAGTCCTTTATCAAAATTTTCAAAGAGGATCCTTAATGAAAAAATAGCAGCTCAATCCGATGGAAAACGGAATTAAAATCCTTTTGTTAAGACCAGAAGAAGGAATAAGCCCCTCTGGCTAGATTGCAATCTCAAAAGACATTTAGGTAGACCCTGGTATTGCAAAAAGCGCAACGATGTAACCAACTTCAAGGGTGGACAAGTGTGGTTGGTGGAGATGGGGTCTTTGATGTCTTCTCTCTTGCTGCCCTCCCGCCCTTGGTAAAAAGACAGCTGTTACCAGCCAAGGGGAGGGACAAATTACTGCTCGATATCTCACCCGAACTTTTGGATTTGTTGGAACCGAAATAAGACCAAGTTGGAATGTCGTCCCTGCCACGTTTGTCTTTTCATCACCATTTTGCTGTTGTCTTCTTCTAACTGCATTTCTTTTTAGTTCAAAGAGGATTCATTTTTATTGAGAGAATCCAATTCTTTGTCTTAAGAGTGCTTGATGTAGGCTTTTAAGTAAAAAAAAAAACCCAGTAAATTCTATGAGATGTTAAGGCGTTCTAGGTCTTACCAGTGTATAAAAGGAATCGTATTCTTTTTTTTTTTTTTTTTTTTTTCATACGTTGCAACAATATTGAATTGATTATCTCTATTGGAAAGGCGAATGGTCTTTTTATATAAATTTTTAAAATGTTTGATCTTATCAATAGGAGAAAGAGTGGTTGTAATTAGTAAAAGATTTCCGTAAAGTCTTGAGGTCAATTTTTAATTACATGTAATTAATCTTTTAATTTGAAAAGCAACGAAAGAATTCTGAAAAAGGCAATCGATAAGAATCAAGGAATTTATAAAAAGAGTTAAAACTAACTAAAGTAAAGCGATATTTATACAAATCTTTAGATCAATATTAATCAGTAACAATAAGTGAAAGTAAAAAAGAACTTAGGAAATTTAAATATTGTTATTTAAAGATTGCTCTTTATTAATTTGGTTGAAAGTCATGCAACAAATTATTCAATATTAGAGTTATTCAACTATTATAGATAATTATTCTTTTTAAATAAATCTTTTCAGTGAAGAATTTTGAAGATTTCAAGTGTTATTTTCAAATTACTGGATCTCTAAATTTAATTATCTTCTTTTTAAATACGTAATTATATACATTTTATTTATTTTTTATTGTAAAGTATAAGCATTACAAAATCTTGTGTTTAATAATGCGATTGTTATTAGGTTTCAATAAATGTTGAAATGGAAAGGATTATACAAAAAAAAAAAAGTAAATGGTATTTTTATTTTCTTCACTTATGGTATTTTGTTAATTAACGAAAAACGAAATAGAATGCTAAATTGCTCTTTAATATTTTACTGAAACAACGTTTAAGTTTTTCGTACAATTATTCCTATTAAATAAGTCTTTTCTGTGAAGAATTTTGAAGATTTCAAGTGTTATTTACAAATCAATGGATATCTAGATTAAATTATTTTCTGTTTTAATTAAATAGAATACTGAATTGCTCTTTGAAATTTACTAAAATAATGGTACAATTATTCCAGTTAAATAAGGCTTTTCAGTGAAGACTTTTGAAGATTTCAAGTGTCATTTTCAAATCACTGGATATCTATAGTTAATTATTTTCTTTTTAAATACGTAATTATATTTCGTTTATTTTTATTGTAAAGTAGAAGTATTACAATATATTGTGCTTAAAACATAATAGTATTTATTATTTATTAGAATTAATAAAATATAGATTCCAATAAATGTTAAAAATGGGAATTATTATAAATAAAAGTAAATGGTATTTCATTTTCTTGGTCCATGGTAATATTTATTGTTAGTAGATAGATTTATAGTTAAGTAGAATACTGAATTGCTCTTTGGTATTAACTAAAACAACCTCGAAATATAATATTCATATATTAACTTAATTTACAGATCTCATCTTACAAAGATGACGAGCTTCCCATAGAAATTTCTCGGATTGCTGACAGCAAACTTCAATAATCACACTCAGCATTCTTTGTTGGGTATCCTCGGGCAGCCGCTCCTTTAATCAAAGGGGCTGAAGAATTAATAAGTCTAATGAAACCTTGTAGTGAGCAACTAATTCGGGCTAAAATGCTCTAATAAGCGCTTCACAAAGGTCGGAAATCGAAGGCTGAATGAGAACTCCATAAAATGACTGATTAAACACAGAGGCTCGAGAATGGGTCCAGTGCTCTTGATTTTACGCAGAATTTAATTGCTTATGGAGCTGAAGCCCATTGAAAGCTCTGCTAACCCCAACTGAACCAATCTATAACTGGAACGAACGGACGGTGGCCAGTGTGGGGAAGTTGCTTTCCACCCTTTGGAGGGTAGTCAAATATCTTATCTGCTGACCGAATGCAGAATTTTGGGCGTGGCGTTCTGAAGAGCGGCTTCTTTTATCTCGTTGGGAAGGCTGGTATGTGTGGCTGTGGGTCCTTTTGTGAAATGGTCTCTTTAATAAGGGAATGCTTAAACAATGGAAATGTGAAACAATAAGAGAAAATCACACTTCCTTGTTAAGTTTGGAATAGAAACTGAAAATAATAGCATTGGACTAGTATAACGATGAAGAAAGTGGATTTACATAGTGAATTTCTGACTGAATTTCTACTGACACATTTAATACTGCATTTCATTTTTTTAAATAAAATAAATATTGTTACAACTATTCATCTCTGAGTTCAAATTCAAAATTTATACAATTAGTGTCTCATAAAATAAGCGGCCTGGTGGTCAAATGGCTAGACATTTAGTAACACATGCTTCAGGTTCGAATCTTGCAGGCATGGATGTCTAGGCTAGATGTCAGGCAATGGCTAGACATTTGGCCACTGGCGTCTGGCATTTAGTAACACAAGGCATGGATGTCTAGGTAGATGTCAGGCAATGGCTAGACATTTAGCCACTTGGCGTCTGGCATTTAGTAACACATGCTTCAGGTTCGAATCTTGCAGGCATGGATGTCTAGGCTAGATGTCAGGCAATGGCTAGACATTTGGCCACTTGGCGTCTGGCATTTAGTAACACATGCTTCAGGTTCGAATCTTGCAGGCATGGATGTCTAGGCTAGATGTCAGGCAATGGCTAGACATTTGGCCACTTGGCGTCTGGCATTTAGTAACACATGCTTCAGGTTCGAATCTTGCAGGCATGGATGTCTAGGCTAGATGTCAGGCAATGGCTAGACATTTGGCATTTCTGGCATTTAGTAACACATGCTTCAGGTTCGAATCTTGCAGGCATGGATGTCTAGGGCTAGATGTCAGGCAATGGCTAGACATTTGGCCACTTGGCGTCTGGCATTTAGTAACACATGCTTCAGGTTCGAATCTTGCAGGCATGGATGTTCAGGCTAGATGTCAGGCAATGGCTAGACATTTGGCCACTTGGCGTCTGGCATTTAGTAACACATGCTTCAGGTTCGAATCTTGCAGGCATGGATGTCTAGGCTAGATGTCAGGCAATGGCTAGACATTTTGGCCACTTGGCGTCTGGCATTTAGTAACACATGCTTCAGGTTCGAATCTTGCAGGCATGGATGTTTGTTAGTGATTCAGAATCCACTTTAAACTGTAGGTCACGGTCTGTTTAGCCCTTGCGTGTACAAGATGACCGTAGAGCGACAAACCAAATCATAAATTTCATAAAGTGGGCCAAATCAAAGAAGTAGATCAATTTTTTACATAAGTGGCAATGTATGAAATATTACACTTTGTTTTAAAATATATATGTCTAATATACTGGAAAAGAAATCATCATAATAATACGTTAGTAATTTTATGAGTCATTATGTATTTTATTATATTTATTAATCTTTTGAATCTTCAAATAATAACAATAATAATTGGAAATCAATCTTTCAATTTTAGTTTGTTGAAGTTCGATTAAATAAAAAGACCCATTTATTGTAGCTGAATAAGATAAAAAACACATTTTTTTCTGTTAAAGTTTCAATTTATAAATATCATATTTAATAACCAAGAACACGTACATTTATCACAATAAAAAAAATACATCAGCTGTTTTTAGTGAGGATTACTAAAATCCTTTTTAACCGTTAAACAGTTTATGCGATGAAATTATATCAATATACAAGACAAATTACTTATCCCTATCAAACTATATATGTATTGTATATATGATTAGGGTATGGTAATAAGGTATAATAAGTCCGTTAAATAAATTTTGTTGTTTAAATAAGTTAAGTTTACAATTATTCTTACACGAAATATATTGAAATATGTAATTTTCATTGTAAAAAATTAAAATTGAAAAAAATCAATTAGTACATCTCATCATTCATTTAAACATGAGTTTGAACAAACGTTTCCGAAATATACATATGATTGATGTTAGAATTTCAGCATCAACATAGGAAAATAAAAATAAAAATTAAATTTATTCAAAGTAAACCAAATTAAATTAAAATTTTTTCCATGCATTAACTTTTGAAATCATTAATAAGAATTTAATTTACAATGGGTTATGCCAAAAAAAAATGCGAAATAAGTTTCGTTGTTTCATAGCTCATAAATTTTCAAAGTAGAAAACAATAACAAAATAATTGTTTTTGACTAAAAATAATTAGATGCAGCAAATCTTATCATGTTCAGAAAATAATAGCATTACTACTAAAAATTTTCATATTTACTTTTATATTTCATAAAATATGATTCACAACGCATTAATATTTATTACGTATATCAAATTAAAAAAGGCGATGTATCACATTGATTAAAATATTTTAACAAAAATATATGTCTTTATAGTTAATAAAAATCAAATGGCAATGAAATCAATAAAAAAATCTAACAGTAATAAAATGGCAATGAAACTAATAAAAATAAAATGCTAATAAAATGGCACTGAAATTAATAAAAATCAAATGGTAATAAAATGTCGCTGAAATTAATAAAAATCAAATGGAAAAAAAATGACGCTGAAATTAATAAAAATCAATTGGTAATGAATTGGTACTGAAATTAATAAAAATCAAATGGTAATAAAATGGCACTGATATTAATAAAATAAAATAGAAATAAAATGGCACTGAAATTAAAAATAAAAATAATAAAAATCAGTTGGTAATAAATAACATGGTGATGAAATCAATAAAATCAAATGGTAATGAAATTAATAAAAATCAAATGGTAATAAAATGGTGATGAAATTAATAAAAATCAAATGGTAATGAAATGGCACTGGAATTAATAAAATCAAATGGTATTGAAATGGCACTGGAATTAATAAAAATCAAATGGTAATGAAATGGCACTGGAATTAATAAAAATCAAATGGTATTGAAATGGCACTGGAATTAATAAAAATCAAATGGTAATGAAATGGCACTGAAATTAATAAAAATCAATTGGTAATAAAAAACAACACTGAAATTAATAAAAATCAATTGGTAATAAAATGACACTGAAATTAATAAAAATCAATTGGTAATAAAATGGCACTGAAATTAATAAACATAAAATAGAAATAAAATGGCACTGAAATTAATAAAAAATTTGGTAATAAAATTAATAAAAATCAGTTGGTAATAAATAACATGGTGATGAAATCAATAAAAAATCAAATGGTAATGAAATTAATAAAAATCAAATGGTAATAAAATGGTGATGAAATTAATAAAAATCAAATGGTAATGAAATGGCACTGGAATTAATAAAAATCAAAAATGAAATGGCACTGGAATTAATAAAAATCAAATGGTAATGAAATGGCACTGGAATTAATAAAAACCAAATGGTAATGAAATGGCACTGGAATTAATAAAAATCAAATGGTAATGAAATGGCACTGGAATTAATAAACATAAAATAGAAATAAAATGGCACTGAAACTGGCACTAAAAAATTTGGTAATAAAATTAATAAAAATCAGTTGGTAATAAATAACATGGTGATAAAATCAAATGGTAATGAAATTAATAAAAATCAAATGGTAATAAAATGGTGATGAAATTAATAAAAATCAATTGGTAATGAAATGGCACTGGAATTAATAAAAATTAAATGGTAATGAAATGGCACTGGAATTAATAAAAATCAAATGGTAATGAAATGGCACTGGAATTAATAAAAATCAAATGGTAATGAAATGGCACTGGAATTAATAAAAATCAAATAGTAACGCGTACAACAGCACCACCTGCTCCATAACGCAAACATCAACAGCTTACATAGTGTGTGAGTTAAATTATAAAATGAAATATTTTCAGTAGATTTTAATAGCATACAAAGTATCTTCTTTAAAGTGTTAACATTCAATGGCTTTGCCTTACGAAAGTGAGTGAAGAGGGGGCCTTTAATCAAAAATTTTATTTACTTCTTCAGAGCTAATCTTGGAACGGGGAAAACTCGAATTTAAAACAGCCATTTTGAAGAGGACAGATAAGACAAGCAAGTTGCCACATTCATTCCCTGCGACCAAGACTGAATACATTAAGGGCCAATATATTTATGTACAAAGGAGGCTGGGGAAGTAAAGTCACTTTGTGAGCTTTTAGGAAACGAATTATAATTTCCCCTTTAACCGTAACTGAATTACGCTTGAATTAAATAGTAAAGACACGCTTTTAAATTGAAAAGACGCGGAGCGTGAAATGCTTGGGAACGACTTTTGTTCTTTAGAAGGTTCAGAGAGTGGGGTGGTGAGGGGTCGAGGGCCAAATCCTGGTGGGGGCAAGCGAGGTGCCGTAGTGGTAGTTAATTTGGGGGATGATTAAGTGCGAGAAATTATTGAAAACTTTTACTGCCCTTCCCAAGGAAAGGACCTTCACAGATGAATAGCTCTAAAATAAATTAGGACCCTTAATTTTTCCTTCCTTCGCAGGAGAGGGTGGTAAGGTTTTCGGCCCCAAAGCTGGGACGTCTCATTAAGCTTTCACGTAATTGAACTTTTTTCCATAATTCCGGAAACTTTCTTTAAAGGCATTAACGTTCGCCGTGAAGTGAATATAAATTATTCGCCGGGGCTAATAACTTATCGGGTGAAAAAAATAGTAATGGACGCGCCATTGACATCCGTTGCTTTTCGGGTGATAAAAAGTTTTGGAAATGGAGGGGTTATTGAGATGTCTACTATACTGAAAAACTTATATAAGGAAGTGAAAAATTGGTTTGAATGATTTATCAGTAGTGGTTATTGATGGATGAACTTGAATTAGTACCGAACTAATCAAAAAAATAATTGAAATGAATACCATTATATTCATAACAATCAATAGAAATTGAGCCAACTAAAGAAAATAAATTTGATCTTAGTTAAAAAACAGAACTTCAAAAGTCTGTTTGAATCTACTATATATCTATCTCTGACGAATGAAATCAGATCAAATGCCCAACATTTAAAAACATATATCACAAAAAAAATTTTTTTTTTTGTTACGTAAACGTAAGATAATTTTTTATAATACTACAAACGAATTATTTCCAAGTTTTTAACAAATTCACTCCTCTTCCTCATTGATGCAACAGCCCCATGGTGGGACAAGGCCATCTTACATACGGACAGATTTCGAAACAGGAAGGGGGGGGTGTCTTTACAAACTAGCTTTTCAAAATTTATAAAAAAAATTATATTCCAAATAAACAATTTAGTCTACATAAATTGCATTGAGTAAATTTAAAATAACTAAATGGCATTTCGATGCGCAAGGAATAGAGAAAATCAAATTAAACTTTTAATAAGATGGGGAAAAAAACTCGAAAATATTAAATAGGATTTATTAGCAATCTAATTAGAAAAACATTAATAGATAAATATACATGGAACACATCTGAGTATGTAAACAGCTAGTCTGTGAGACTATTAATTGATAAATGCGGGCACTTTGTGAGAATAGACTGAATACTCTTTTTTAAGATTTAAATAAAAAGAAGCCTCAACATTTAAGCATTATAAAATGGATTATTTCCTTTTTTAGATTGTGAAAGATTTTTTTTTCTGCAAATTTAAATTCAATAAGTTATTTCGAATTCATTTAGAATAAAAAATTTCTAGATGTGCTTATATAATTTACATCAAATAAATCTATTAATATATTGATTATGTTAAAATATATTCTACAAAAATAAAATAATAAAAAAAAACAATATGGAAACTTTAGAGGCAGTGGTTCTTTAACGTTTAATTTTGCCCCCTTGACAGTAAATCTTATCCTTCATCTCACTTTGATCATTAAACTAAGTATTCTAGCCATGATGTTTATGTAATTTAATTTATTTATTATTAACACGACACCCACAACAGTCTTCATAAAATCAAAATATTTAAAAAAACTAATCATCTTAAAAACCAGTTTCATTACTTTCAATTAAGGTGAATGTTTACTGAAATAAACCATAGAATAGTTTTTTATTTTTCCCCTTCAAAAATAATCAAACATTTAAATGCCATGAGTCGTCAATTTAACGAATGACTTTTATTTTTAACGAATTTTTTTTTTTCAAAAAACAATTCAATATCAGCTTTTAGTTTCTTTTTTTTTTTTATATATATATAATATTCAATCTTGAACTATAACCCAGGAAAAAGAAGAAAAACAAAATTTAATTATGAACAAGAACGTTGTTATGAGTAACAAAAATTCGGGAATAGCTTGCCAATTAGAAGACATAATTATTATTAATTTTGTGTTTTATTATAATAAAGAGTTACAGGTGAAGCTACAGCTAAATTTTAATATCTTATCCTGTGTCCTAATTAGACCGGACCTACAGTTTAATGTTGAATCCGAACTACTAAACAACATTCATGCCACCGCCAGAATTCGAATCTGAAGTCTGTGGTACCAAAGGCCAGAGTTGTATATATTTTCCATTCGATAGAATTTTCAAATTTTCTCTAAAAGATCAGAAATTGTTCAAATTATATAGGTAATATTCGGTAAAAGAGCAAAAAAAAAAAAAAAAAATTTCCCCATACAATATGGCGGCCTGATGCCCCATTGGCTAACGCTTTGGGCTACAGGCGTAAAGTTCGAATCCCTGACGTTGGGTTGGATATTTGTTAGTGGTTCGGAATTGGGACCTGATGGCCGAGCGGCTAGCACTCTGGTGCTCCTACCACAAGCTACCACAATCCCGGCGGTGCCATGGATGTTTGTTGTGGTTCAGAATCCACTTTAAGCCAGTTAAGAATCCACTTAGGTTCCAGTTTCATATGACCGTAGAGTATCACAGAGCCCAATCAGACTTCTCACCCACATCATTTCCAAACTGTAAAATGTCGTGTGGTGTGGTGTAGTAGTAGTGGTGGTGGTGGTTCGGAATCCAAGTTAAACTGTAGGTCCCGATACAATTAGTCTAAAGTGTGCACAAAATGATCGTAAAGCGACAATCCAAACCAAACCCAAACAATCTGTAGTAAAGTTGGTGCTGTCTGATGAATACCTCATTGGGTTTCAGAATAAAGGAAGGTTTGTTACAAACTGACAAACGATGCTGAACAGTTCCTTTAATTTATTTTCCGTTGCCTGGGAAACTTTACTGACGATAGGCACAATAAAATTCTGGTGCAATGTAGAAGGTCTTTCTTGCTGCACACTGGTTAACGTTGAACATACTAAATATCAGCCATTTTATTAAAAAATTATTTTAGGTCAGCATGCCAAGTATTTAAACACAGCACATTAAACAACATATAGAATTTCCCAATACGCAAGTATATCATTAACAACACCTTATGCTTTGGAAGCCTATGCATATTTTCCCAAATTAAGAAAAGATACCCTTAAACGGTCACCAATATTCCAAGACCTCACAGACAGCAGCCACTTTCTACGGTTTGCATGAGCCCGTGTCAGTGAATGGGCGAAATGTCTTATCTCTCGCTTCTCTTGCACGCAACGTAAACACAACTGACGACGAAAGGGGGGGTCTTTTTCGGGGGAGGGCAACATCCCGAATGATGGATCCTGTGAAAAGCATCAGCTGCTTCCACTTCAACTCCCCCTCCTTTTGCAGAACAAACCTTCAATTTTCCCTGGCCGCCACTTTTTATCCCCCTCTCCCTACGTTCCCTACAGCAGACTTTTGTTTTCGTCTTTTAATCAACAACCCTCCCTCCTAAGGCTTGTTTTTGGTCGACTCTAAGAATGAGAATGCCAGACGGGATGGGATGCCTTGTTGTATAGGGTAGTCTCATTTTATTAATGTAGTAATACGGTCTGTGTGTATTCAGCTGTGGTTCCCTCCATCTTTTAAAGGGGGTTGATAGGATTGGGCTGTTATCTAAACTGGGCTTTTAATACGTTGCAAGATGGGTGGGGTGCAACGTTTAGGGTGTTTTTTGGAAGAGGAAATGGGTTATAACAAAACAAAAATTTGAATCATGTGTATCATCACACAAAATAAAAAAATAAAAAAATTAATCGGCTGGGTCTATATACAAGTTACTCATAAAATTTAGAATTAAACGCATAAAAGAACAAAACGCATAACAGCAATCTTAAACAAATAAAGAAAGAAAAAAATATCAATAAATCATATCCATACAATAAATTATGTTCATCAGTTATCGTACAAAACTGAAAAAAAAAAAAAAAAAAAGAAAAAAAAAAAAAAATCAAAGAATTCAAACGATTTCATAAAAAAGCACGTGAAAGTAATTTATAAAAAATAAAAAAAATATATAGAATTCCAAACGATTTTATAAAAAAGCACGTGAAAGTAATTTATTAAAACGATTTTATAAAAAATATATAAAATATAGAATTCCTAACGATTCTATAAAAACGCATGTGAAAGTAATTTACAAAAAATAAAAAAATGTATAAAATCCCAAATGATTTTATAAAAAAGCACGTGAAAGTAATTTTTAAAAAAAAAAATGTATAGAATTCCAAACGATTTTATAAAAAGCTCGTGAAAGTAATTTATCAAAAAAAAAAATACATACAATTCCTACCGATTTTATAAAAACGCACATGAAAGTAATTTAAACAAACAAATAAGAATAGCTTGCGAAAGACATTAAAAAATAAAAAAAAATTAAAAGAACTATTTAATTATATAATTATTAATTAGCTCTTGAAAGAAATTTTAAACAATAATAATAAAACAACAGTTAAGAAACAATGAAAGTGGTCCAGTACATTGATAATCCAGTCACTCCAAAACAATACCCATATATTTTATGGGTAAAAAAAAAAAAAAAAAAAAAAAAAAATGAAAAAGTGACCAATTAAAAATTTATTTAACGGACGATCTTATTTAATATTTTTTTGTAAATTTTGTAATCTTGTAAGTAATTAAGGTGTCTTTATTGAGTACTAAAAAATTTTTCGCAATGGATTTTTTATCAATGAAATTTAAAAACTAGATTCATTACATTTATAAAATACCTAAAAAGTTACTTGGTTTTTTTTTGTAGTTATTTGAAGTAAATAATAATAAAGAAAATGATCAACTAACAAATTTATTTAAAGGGCTATCTTATTTAATTCCTACTATTAGTTCACACTCTCCCTATATACATCTTGTTCAAATTTTTCAATCGTTAATAAAATACTTTTAATTCATCCACTATAGTTCAAATACATTTTTTTGAACGTGTAGTGGATGACACTTGATGTTAATACAGTTTTTTTAAATATTAATTCATTAATTAAATTAAATTAATAATTTCAGATTTTTTTAGATTTAAGTTGTATGTATCTAATAATAGATGGCACCAGATGTTAAGGAAAACATTACTTTATGAATTTATTTGTAAAGGACTCTTCTGCAATATAATGAAAAAAAAAGTAGGAATTGACTTTAATTTTTTTTTTTTTTTTTTTTATATTACTTGTTTAATATATTTTTGTAATCTTGGCATGGTTTAATTTCCCACATACAATTTACTTCTAATCTTTTCAGTATTTCCATCATCTTTTCAGTGTACCTATCATAGTTTGGTGAACAGACTGTTAAAGAAAATGCAAAACGGCGTATTAAAATACATTTAATAAACCATTTAATTTTGGAATTTTAAATATCAAGAAATTAAAAAAGGAATCCATTATATTAAATGACATGCATTTTTTTAAAAAATACATTAATGTGGAAAAATAAAATTAAAACTGACGTTATCATATCTTGTCAAGCAAGCCATAGTTAAAAATTTTTATTAGAAGTTTTCTCAAAGAAAAAAAATTAATGGCGATTTAAGAGCTCAGAATTTTGAAAAGGCGTGGATATTGACATGGGAATACAGAAATAAAAAAGTTGAATTAAGAAGACAAATTAATATTTTATAGGGGAATTTAATTTTAAGGCCATATTAAAAAAAATGCAAATTTAAAATATTCTGCAAGGACTTGAAGCCCAATTGAAAGAAATTGCTCTATATTCCTCCACGGGCGAGTAAAAATTCCAAAGTATTCCAAAAATCTTATTCGTTCTTTTTTTTTATTTTATTATTTTATTCCTTTTTTTCGTTCTTAATTTAAATATCTAACCAACACTTTTCGAGTTAGCAGAAGATACGGCCCAAAGATTGAAGAATAGGGAAAAAAAAAAAAAAAAAAAAGTTAGACGGAGAGAGAGGGAAAAAGGGGAAAAGCTCCCTCTGGAGTTGAAGAAGATAATATAAATGCAAAATGCAATAAAATTGCATTATATGCGTTCGGCCGTAAAAATGCATTAAAAAATAATAAAGAAAATGAAAAAAAAAAATAGAGGAATAAGATAAATTTTTCTCCAAAGATCTTTTGAAGTTTCATAACAAAATGAAAATCAAGTTCAGAGGGAGAGACAATGACTAAAATCTCATTTATCCAATAATTTTCGTGAACAATTAGCTTTTCCTGTATGGAGGGAAAAAGAGGGAAAAAATATATATTTAAGAAAAGATTTAAGGGAAAAAAAAAAAGACGGTGGAGGGATATATATAAAAAAAAAAATACATTTAAAGTTATTTCCCAAATGCGGGTGTTTTATTAAAATAGTTTCGAGGTAGCCACGTCTTGTGTTGTCACCCGCAACGGAAGAAAACAGGAGAAGAGGGAAAAAAAATAAATAAAAGGGGAAAATAATTTTTTTAGGGAAACATCTTAAGATAATGAAATCTTACCTTCAGGGGTCAGTGAGAAATTCCCATTTTCTATGATTACTATGGTAATGAAGTAATTTCAGGAATTATTTTTCACGATTGCAATTACTTTTAGGGCATTTCTTTCCACAAATAGGAAATTAGATTTTTTTTTTTTTCTTCCTCTGTAATTTTCATGATAGATTCCAGATGGAATATATAATTTTTTAAATTCTGTTGATTAAATATGCAGGGGCGATGTTTTCAGTTAAATGAAGGACTCTGTATAAAACATATGAAATTATAATTCAGATTCTATTCTTATTTTTGGAATATTTCACAGGCTTTAATTATTCAAATAAAGAGTTTCTTCTATTAACAATAAAATCTGTAATTTATAGTAATTTAAATATTTAATAAATTATAATTGCATTTGGGACGTTTGCATTTTAATTTTATTTCAAATTTTAGTGAAATATTACATAAGATTTTTTTTTTTTTTTTTTGCAATGTATATGGTTTGGTTTGTCGCTCTACTGTCAAATGGTTAATTGGTTGGCTAATTAGACAAAAGAATTATTTTTTGCTACGTCTGAATATGAACTTTTTGAATATCAAATTAGAATCTTCAATACTTAATTTTCAATCTAATATTAATTTAATACTTAATCTTCAATCTGAATCTTTACCCATATCTATATATAACTATACGAAAAGAAAGAACTAATTAATAAATTTAGCAAGTAATCTATGAGCAATTGTTATACCAAAATAATCGGTTTATTAATTTTGGTATAACAATATAATGAATTGAATGAATTAAATAGTGAATGAATTTCAATCTTTTCAATTACGTCATTCAATTAGCCATAAAATTTCACAACAAACTATACTAATAAAATTTATGCATCATTAATTATTTATTACTCATTACTTTAATTTTAATCGGTAATGTTACTCATAAAAAATTTAAGGTTTATATCAATTAGTTTAACTTATGCATAAAATTAATTTACATTTACAAAATACAAAAAGAATTTTCCAAAGAATTTAAGAGAGTTTTTAATAGTTATACTTTTCTTTACCAATATCAAAATTCTAAGAATGTCACTGATATTTGGTTTATCATAAAATGCCACGGACTATTTTAGAACTTATATTAGGACTATTTTTTTCATAAATTGCTGTATTTGAGAATGAATGTTTTGATACAAATTTGATTTATGAGTAAAAAGATAGTTACTTTACCCCATTTAAACTAAGACTATGTTTATATCTACAAATAATTTTATCTTCTAAGTCAGGGAAAACCTGTACTTCAAGATAAACATTTGCTTTTCTTTAAAAATAATTGACCTATCTTTGTTAGTTTGATCAGACAAAAGCCAGGTGAGGTTCAATGTTGTGAAACTAGGTTCCATTTGATCGATCTTCTTAGAGTTCCATAAATCAAGAGCAGGCCTTAAGGGAGAAAAACCACAGCTTATCGAAGATTACTATCAAGGAAAATATCAAAAGAACATTTTTTTCTCCTAACTCTAAAAGATATCATCTATATCTAAAAAGTAACTCAGTAATAAAAATTCTTAGCCGAAAATGTATTTTACCAGATTCTTGTGCTATTAAGAACGGATTAAAAAAGTATCACAAGGAGAAAATTGCAGTGAACTTCTGCCGATATTTACACTTTTGTAATTTTTGGTGGTTACACAAATGCAGTAAATCAAACAATAGCAAAATACATAAATTATTCAATATTTTTATTTTAAAATAACAATTATTTAAAAATATATACCGAATTTCAAAAATATTTTAATCAGCAACTATTGATCCATGCAATTTACTTTAAAACATTTGCAATTTCCTATAAAATTTTATTCATTTCCTATAACATTCTTCTTCTATTTTCTTCGCAACAGCCCTAAAATGGGCAAAGGCCGTCTGCCTACTGACAGATGCTTGCAAGATTATTATTATTATTATTATTATTATTATTATATCTTTTCTGCCAAAATATGAATACATTAAAATTTTTGTGCTCGGCTTTTGGAAAAAAGACAATAAGTTTTGATAAAATTTTTAATGTGGCATTATTGATTTTTATTTGTTTACATCAAATATTTTCCAAGTACTTTTACGCACTATTATTATTTTCTAAAAGGAATCTTTAGCTCATAATTTCGTTACATTTATTTTAAAATGGAGAGGAAACAGTTGCGTTAAATTACAGTGAATGTAATGTATGGATGAATATTTTTCCTTATTTTATGGCCCGATGGTCGTGACTAGCGCTCTGACACTCGATGCCGCAGGTGTCGGATTGGAGTTCCCTATTCCTTGAGTATTGAAATACATTATAGTTGCCATTTAGTTAATTAAAAAGGGCCTGAAAGACCGCTTTGGTGCTCGGTGCCAGAGGGGTTCGAGTCCCGGAGGTGCCAGGTATGTTTGTAGTGCTCGAAATCCACTTTAAACCGTAGATTCGGGTCTAATATGACTGTTGGGAATAGGCTGACAACCCTAACCAGTATAAAAAACAACAACTCCTGTCTCGACATCTGCCGGTTGGCAAGACGGCCTGGAGCCACCATGGGGCTGTTGTGCCAATGAGAAATAAGAAGTACTAGTATCTATGAGAATAATTCAAAAGTAAAGAAAAAAATATATCAAAATTGTATAAAAAGAAGCACTATTCGTTACAAAATTATCATGCGAAACCAAATATATATATATATTCCATAATTGTATAATTATCAAATATAATATTATACTATGCAGTAAAATGAAATTTGAAGGCTCGGACTATACTTTAAACTGTAGATCTAACATGACTGTTTAGCGTAGGCCTGACAACCCTACTCGGCAAAAAAGAAAAAAACCATCTATATCAACATCTGCCAGTAGGCAAACGGTCTTGGCTAACCATGAGGCTGTGACTCCAATCAAAAGAAGTCACATCAACTCCAGCATTCCATTTAAAAATAATTGTTTTTCAATAATGGAAAAAAAAAAAAATGAAATATTTATAAACACAATTTCATCAAAATAATATAAAAAGCATTGGGATTAGTATTTATCAATTGTATTTATTATTTCTACACAGTCCCCTATTCCCCTCAGTTGAAGCATTCGGTTTAAGAACTATTGTTTTTAAAATAAGAAAAAAAAATCTGAAATAATTAAATTAGGAGAAGCAAAACTCTTGGAAGTCAAAACGAAACAAGATTTACGATAAGTTGCTCACAAGTAATGGAATGAAAAAGAATACATAATGACTAAATAAATCCGAAGTTTCCTCAAAACTTTGCTAAATGAAAGAGTAAGAGGGAAAAAAAAAGGGAAATTCGTATTCAATTAGATAAAAAAAAAAAAAAAAAAAACTGTGTGTGAAAAGTGGTTTGAGAATTAATAGCACAATTCTGAAATAGTTTATTGCAATAAACAGAAACTACCCAAACACAGTTTCGTGAGAAAGTATTTAATTTAGAAATTTGAGCTATATTTCGCTAACATTTATTTTATAAACAGATGTCAGAAGATAAAAAAATTCAATACGAATTCTAAAATATTTGAAGTGCATCAAAAATGTAATAAATAAAAAAAAAATCAATAACAGGTTATAATAATTGATTAAAAAGAAAAATGTTGATTTCTTTTAAGTATCTAAAATATCTGAAATTAAAAGGAAATTTTTATCTTAATTTCAACAGAATTTTCACAATTGGAAACCTATTTGTTCATTTGTCAATTATACAATTTAAAAATATGGAAAAAAAGTAACATAGAAAACTTTTTTTCAGTGTGATTGATATGCCAACTGAAATTAATTATCTAATAAGTAATTTGATACAGTATTCTTGAATGCAGAATGAACTTTACTTATACAAATATTCTGCTTCTTTTATTGGCTTTGGTGGTGGCATAGATGTTTGTGAGTGATTCAGAATCCACATTAAACTGTAGGTCTCAGTCTAATTAGTCTAAAGTGTACACAGATTGCCCGTAGAGAGACAAACCATATCAATCCAACCGCCCCCGTAGGCCAAGGCCGTCTGCCTACCGATAAATTTTTCTTTTTTTCTTAGAGACAGGATATGCTTTTCTTTTTGCGGGGTACGATTGTCGCACCCCTACACCGAACGCTCTACAGTCAAATTAGACAGGGAGCTACGCTTTAAAAGTGGATTCCGACCACTAGAAAACATCCATGGCACAGGCTGAACTCGAACCTGAACATGTAACATCGAGTGCCACAGCGCTAGTCACTCTGTCATCAAGCGCTTATACAATTATAGGTTTTCATAATCACTAATTCAATTAGTAATCAGCTAATATTTAATACATAATTACACACGCACAAATTAAAAATTAACCTTGAATGTAAAAATGAGTAATCTTCTTCAAACAATTGTTACGGAAATTTCTAATTAGTGCATTATATATATATAGATAGTAAGAGATCTGTAAATGTTAATTTTTTGAATATTTACAATTATTTGATATATTTAAAAATCAATTAAAACTGAACATTTTGCAATCCGAACTATATACACTTCTAAAGGAATCTTTTGCCATACTCTTTTTTTCTCTACTTTCTGAATTTTTTTGCAAAATATTTAATGTAACATGTAGTTTTTTCGTTTATTAATTAACTTATTTTTTGCCCGTGCCATGTTTTAAAAATTAAATATCGAATAACTCTATTTCAAAATACCTTCATATTATTTATAATTTATCTATTTTCTTTATTTAATATATATTTTTTTGCTTTAAAGTGCCCATCTTTATCAACAGCACAGACTTTCTTTCGATCAAACCCCCCCTCCCCTCAAAATCCTAGAAATAAAATTACACAAATATATTGAATAAACTCATTTTGCAATATTTAACATCCTCTAAATTCATGTGTAATTTTTGAAAATCAATTATTGTGTATTTGGAATAAATTTTTACTAATTGGTTTTTAGAGTGTAATAACATTTAAATAATAAATAGTATGGGTAAAATCACAAAAAGTAGGGGCCATTGGGATTACAGCAACATGCAGGTGGGGCGAAATTCGCCAAATACTGTAACAAGTTGTCTTCTAATGCCTGATTGATCACGATTAATTATGTGGTTTAATTCAATTGCTGATGTTATAGAGGGGAGTTAAAAAGCCGTTAGTTTTAGCCAATGATTCATTTCAATCTTTACCAGTTCATGAGGGTGGTTTTTTTCTTGTTTGCCGCCCAATGTCTTTCTCGTTAGCGATTCCTGGCATTGAAGAATGTTATTTTGGGGGAACTAATATTCCAGGTATTTCTTTAAATTGAAGAAATGGCTACGGCAGAGTTTCTACAGGGATTTGTAATGTCATGATAAGCTGAAAATTATCGAATAGTGTATTTATGAAGGTTTACGATTGCTACAACAATGTTTGTTTGTCCCTAATTATGAAAATGTTTTGGTTCGAATGTTATGACAGATAAATCTGCTGGATATACGTGGAATGCAGAGCGAAGGAAATTTAATGGTGTAGCACAATATGTGAAGAGATCCATTCGTCAGAAATTGGTGGATTTCTCTCCGCCAAAAATGAGTTTGCATGGATATGATGAGTACATGACTGGATTCGTAGGTATTCGACTGCAGTTTCATCTGATGAGATTAAATGCGCGCTAAATACTACCTTGATTGATTGGAAGGATTTTTTTGTAAGAAATCTGCATAGATACTATTATGAAGAGAACAATATTCTTGGTGGTATATATTCTAGTCTGTGACAGCCTTGCGTAATTTAATTCTAATCAACGTTTGTCCCGGGAAGCTTATTTTCACAAAAATATCCTTAAATTTCTTGCAATTTTTGTTAATTTTTACCATTAAACATCCAAAATGCTAGCATTTTTTTTTTTTTAAACATCGTGCATCGCAACCTTTCGTGATAGGGTTGCAATTCTCTACACTTAGAATCACGGCCTTCATTTGGCGCGCCGCTTTGGCGAAAACATTTTTGACGCCAAGTACCAGCTTGTTTGTAACTATTCTGCAATTGTACCGCCAATTTTTAGCAATACGTAACT